>JBCHWC010000072.1:0-76547 GCA_039654765.1 Mylopharyngodon piceus
CTGATCTGTTTTACAGAATACGGAGGTGCGATTGCGCATAACCCCTATCGACCCTTCGCCAGGAGTTTGATTGAGCAGGCGATCTAACCAATCATAACGCCGAATCCGCAATTTTGTGGTGTGTACTGACGTCTTTCTGTGGTTGAAACAACATTACTTCTGATGTTCATTCATGTTTATTTGATGCGATAAACGAATTATTAGGAATAGATGATCGGTTCACAAGCCGCTTGAACTGAGGCACTACAGCGATCAGTCATGACACATTAAAGAGCCACAAAACAGTATTCATTGTTTAAATTTCTTTAAAAATGACCAAAATTTTAAATTTGAGACTTTGTTTCATATCAAAAGTAACCTGCTCTGTCTTGTCTGTTGACGCGTTGTCAGTGTCCTCTTTGCGCCGCGATGTATTTTTCACTGAGTGAGAGCGGCCTGGCTTGACGTAACAGCAGTAACTGAAGGAATTAGGTCTTTGCGAACAGTCAATTGTAAGCTGACTTTTTTTCTCCAATTGGACTTTCTAATTCGCAATTGCGAGTTATATCTAACATTTACGAGAAAAAAAAAAGCTCAATTGCAGTTAAAAAAAAAAAGTCAAAATTGTGAGATAAAAAGTCGTAATTAGCCTACCTTTTTGTATTTTTTATTATTATTATTATTATTCTGTGGTGGTGTAAGGATGAAAATCAACAAAGACTTTTGCTTACCTGTTCCAACCCCTCACAAGAATTGCCATTTGGAAAAGGCAGAGAGGTGCTGATAGTGGCCTGTAGGCCAAGATGTGTGTGCATCGGCCTGCTAATTGTCACACCTTTAGTATGAAGGAAGACTGTATGCTGATTGGTCAGTTTGAATGTCTCACATTTGGGTTTCAAGTCACAGTCTTAAAGGTCACCTATTATGCCCATTTTACAAGATGTAATTTAAGTCTCAGGTGTCCCTAGAATGCTGATATGTGAAGTTTTTCATCTTAAAATACCTCACAGATTATTTATAAATCCATGTTGTAAATACCCATTTCTGACTGCAGTCAAGAACAGGCTGTTTTCGCGCATGTGCCTTTCAAGTACGACGTGAGCTGCTGTGCCCCGCCCCTCTCTACGATCACAGTTCCTGCCTCAATCGGATTCTCTCTGCCAAATACAAGACATCTACTTGGTTTTAATTCCTCATCTATGTCGCGAACACTCTCACGGATAGCATAGATTTTCTTTCATCATTAAAGTTTATTATTTCCACGCGTTTTAAAGCTATATCAGTTTAAACTTCTAATGGATCGTTTTTCTGAGGGCACTTTTTGAAGCACACACACACAGACAGCTGGCTGTCAGACGTCAGAGTCTCGTGAGTAACTTCTCCTTCACATTATTTGTTTTGTTTAAACTGTCAAATACACACAATGTTCTGTCAAAAACACACACGGTTCACATAAACACAGTCAAGTTATGTCTGTGAACGTAAATAGCAGGCAACGTTACAGAAATCGTATGTGTATATTAGATCTGTGGCGCATTCCCTTCAAAAATAAGAAGAACTAATACACTGCGTTCAGCGGCTCAGATGTCAGTAAATGAGAGAAGACTGTTATGTTCACGCTTACATTCAACAACAAAACATCTCAATTACTTGCCAGACATTATTGTCACTACAGGCTTCTTTCGAGCCGCGGAGAAAATGGCGGACAGCGTACAGCTTGCTGAGGGCGGAAACTATGAAGTAATACAGGACTGTCAGTCAGCGGTCGTGGGCAGGGCATGAGTAATGTGACGTCACATTACTCAGAGAATCAGAACAGCTTGTCTAATGAGACTGCTTTGGTTTAAAGGGTTGAGTTTCACCCAAAAATGAAAATTATGTCGTTAATTACCTCACCCTCATGTCGTTCCAAACCCGTAAGACCTTCGTTCATCTTAGGAACACAAATTAAGATATTTTTGATAAAATCCGATGGCTCAGTGAGGCCTGCATCGCCAGCAATAAACTCTGCTTTTCCAATGCCCAGAAAGCTGCTAAAAACATATTTAAAACAGTTGATGTGACTACAGTGGTTCAACTTTAAATATTATAAAGCGATGAGAATACTTTTTTTGTGTTGCCAAAAATAACAAAATAGCAACTTTTATTTCACAATATCTAGTGATGGCCGATTTCAAAACACTGCTTCATGAAGCTTATGAATCATTTGTTTCGAATCAGGCAGGGAATAAAGTGGAATAAAGTCGCTATTTTGTGTTATTTTTGGCTAATAAAAACATGTGCAAAAAATTCTCGTCACTTTATAATATTAAAGTTGAGCCACTGTAGTCACATGAACTACTTTAAATGCTATGTTTTTAGTAGCTTTCTGGGCATTGAAAAGGGTGTTATTGCTGAGCGATTTACAGGCCTCACTGAGTCATGGGATTTTATCAAAATATCTCAATTTGTGTTCTGAAGATGAACGAAGGTCTTGCAGGTGTGCGTACGACATAAGGGTGAGTAATAAATGACATAATTTTCATTTTTGGCTGAACTAACCCTTTAATGGGGATTTTAAAAAAAAAGTGGGTGGATTGAATTTTATCATTTGTAGGGATTTGGTTTGTGTTCACACACTAACCATAACCATATCCAGATTTTGTCATTAAACCCTTTCAATTACAAATGACGTACTAACTAGTTTTGATTCGGTATTAACTTTGAAGTGCTACCTATTGCAATACAATATCGTCACACTCTAGCAATGCTCTCCCACATATTTTTCTATTCTAACTGTGTTTATTTCCGTCGTTGGAATAGCAGTGGGTGGTAACAGACAAGAAATGTACAGTTTTACACAATCATAATGATAATGTTTCTTCAGTCATTCGGAAATCCTGCAGCCTGAACCAATGTAGTGAAACCACCCTTACAGCTTTCATAGGCCTACTACTCAGCACTCTACATTCCTTCTCACAGCAAAATATTTACCCATAGAGAACACAAAATCCCCTAGCATTTTTTTTTTTTTCATCAAAAGGCAACTGTGTGTAGAACAGAACAAAAGACGGCAGTATGAGCCCTTAAATTTGAAGAACACATCATTTGCAGCTTTTATAAGAAAAGTCTGATTGTTCTTTCATTAAAGAATAACACAGGAACAAATGAGTAACACAATTTTAACATTCTAGTAACTTCTATTAATTAACAAACTGTGTTTATTAGTAAGTTAACTATTAGCTAATCAGTAATTGCTATTTTTTTCATACCATAATGTATAATTAATTCTAAAGTAAACATCATGGTAACCCACTAGTAGCCTAATGACTCAAATATTAGCCTATCAAATCTTTCAGAATTAATTACTAATTATTTGGAACAGTATTCTAAGGTTAAAAGCATGATAACTCCCCAATGATGACTCAAGTCATTGCAAGCATTTGAGATTTTTGTAAGGTCCTTGCACAATAATCCTTTTTTGTCGAGCCCTGACAGGTGAGTTAAATGCTTCTCATCTATCACTTCTCATCTATCTATCTATCTATCTATCTAAACTCATTCAAACTCATAAACCTATCTATCTATCTATCTATCTATCTATCTATCTATCTATCTATCTATCTATCTATCTATCTATCTATCACTTCTCATCTCTCTCTTCTCATCTATCACTTCTCATCTATCTATCTATCTATCTATCTATCTATCTATCTATCTATCTATCACTTCTCATCTCTCTCTTCTCATCTATCACTTCTCATCTATCTATCTATCTATCTATCTATCTATCTAAACTCATTCAAACTCATAAACTTATCTATCTATCTATCTATCTATCTATCTATCTATCTATCTATCTATCTATCTATCTATCTATCTATCTATCTATCCTCATTCAAACTCATAAACTCATCTATCTATCTATCACTTCTCATCTATCTCTTTTCTCATCTATCACTTCTCATCTATCTCTCTTCTCATCTTTCACTTCTCATCTATCTATCTATCTATCTATCTATCTATCTATCTATCTATCTATCTATCTATCTATCTATCTATCAGTTCTCATCTCTCTCTTCTCATCTATCTGTCTAACTATCTATCTAAACTCATTCAAACTCATAAACTTATCTATCTATCTATCTATCTATCTATCTATCTATCACTTCTCATCTATCTCTTTTCTCATCTATCACTTCTCATCTATCACTTCTCATCTATCTATCTATCTATCTATCTATCTATACTCATTCAAACTCAAACTCATCTATCTATCTATCTATCTATCACTTATCATCTCTCTCTTCTTATCTATCACTTCTCATCTATCTATCTATCTATCTATCTATCTATCTATCTATCTATCTATCTATCTATCTGTCAAGCTAAATCTATCTATCTATCAAAATAGATCTATCTAGCTATCTATCTATCACTTTTCATCTATCTCTCTTCTCATCTATCTATCTATCTATCTATCTATCTATCTATCTATCTATCTATCTATCTATCTATCTATCTATCTATCTATCTATCTATCTATCTATCTATCACTTCTCATCTATCTCTCTTCTCATCTATCACTTCTCATCTATCTATCTATCTATCTATCTATCTATCTATCTATCTATCTATCTATCTATCTATCTATCTATCTATCTATCTATCTATCTATCTATCTATCTATCTATCTATCTATCTATCTATCTATCTATCTATCACTTCTCATCTATCTCTCTTCTCATCTATCACTTCTCATCTATCTATCTATCTATCTATCTATCACTTCTCATCTATCTATCTATCTATCTATCTATCTATCTATCTATCTATCTATCTATCACTTCTCATCTATCTCTCTTCTCATCTATCACTTCTCATCTATCTATCTATCTATCACTTCTCATCTATCTATCTATCTATCTATCTATCTATCACTTCTCATCTATCTATCTATCTATCTATCTATCTATCTATCTATCTATCTATCTATCTATCTATCTATCTATCTATCTATCTCTCACTTATCATCTATCTATCTCTCTTCTCATCTATCACTTCTCATCTATCTATCTATCTAAACTCATTCAAACTCATAAACCCATCTATCTATCTATCTATCTATCTATCTATCTATCTATCTATCTATCTATCTATCTATCTATCTATCTATCTATCTATCTATCTATCTATCTATCTATCTATCTATCTATCTATCTATCTATCTATCTATCTATCTCTCTTCTCATCTATCACTTCTCATCTATCTATCTATCTATCTATCTATCTATCTATCTATCTATCTATCTATCACTTCTCATCTATCTATCTATCTATCTATCTATCTATCTATCTATCTATCTATCTATCTATCTATCTATCTATCTATCTATCTATCTATCTATCACTTCTCATCTATCTCCTCATCTATCACTTCTCATCTATCTATCTATCTATCTATCTATCTATCTATCTATCTATCTATCTATCTATCTATCTATCTATCCCCTCATCTATCACTTCTCATCTATCTATCTATCTATCTATCTATCTATCTATCTATCTATCTATCTATCTATCTATCTATCTATCTATCAAAATGGATCTATCTATCTATCTATCAAGATAAATATATCTATCTATCTATCTATCTATCTATCTATCTATCTATCTATCTATCTATCTATCTATCTATCTATCTATCTATCTATCTATCTATCTATCTATCTATCTATCTATCTATCAAAATTGTTCTATCTATCTATCTATCTATCTATCTATCTATCTATCTATCTATCTATCTATCTATCTATCTATCTATCTGTCAAGCTAAATCTATCTATCTATCTATCTATCTATCTATCTATCTATCTATCTATCTATCTATCTATCTATCTATCTATCTATCTATCTATCTATAATAGCAACCACCCAGATCACCCAAGCAACCACCTTGAACACCATGGCAACAGCACAGCAACCACACAGAGCACCCTAGTAACCGCATAGCAACCACCCAGAACAGCATAGCAACCTCCTAGAATATCCTAGCAACCTCATAGCAATACCCTAGCAACCACCCAAAATACCTTAGCAACCGTATAGCAACACCTTAGCAACCACCCCAAGTACCCTAGCAACTGCATAGTGACACCCTAGCAACCACCCAGGATACCTTAGCAACCACATAGCAACCACACAAATCACCCTGGCAACATCCTAGCAACTAGCCCGATTACCCTAGCAACCGCATAGCAACACACTAGCAACCACCCAGAACACCCTAGCAACCGCATAGCAACACCTTAGCAACCACCCCGAGTACCCTAGCAACCGCATAGCAACACCTTAGCAACCACCCCGAGTACCCTAGCATCCGCATAGTAACACCCTAGCAACCACCCCGAATACCCTAGCAACCGCATAGCAACACCTTAGCAACCACTCCGAGTACCCTAGCAACACCCTAGCAACCACCCCGAGTACCTTTGCAATTGCATAGCAAAACCCTAGCAACCACATAAGAAAAACCCTTCAAACCACCTTGATTACCCTGACTCTATCTATCTATCTATCTATCTATCTATCTATCTATCTATCTAGCTTTTAAAACTACAATTCTAAAACTTAAACTATTTCAAACTGAAAAGCTTCAAACTACAAACTTTATAAACTTCTTCAAACTTTCTGGACCGGCTTTTTCAAGCCAACTTAAAGTTTGTCTACAAACTTTTTTATCTAGTTATTATTCTTCTTCTTAGACTAAAATTTCTAAATGCTACTCCTCCTAGACTGTTCAAGCTACAACCACCAAACTCGGACTAGACCTTCAGACTGTTCTGACTCGAGTTGCTTTATCTTTTCAGACTGATCCGACTTACGGTTTTCCTAAAAATGCTGATTAAATCTTGGAAAAATCCCATTGACTTTCATTGAGCTGCCTTGGCTGATCTGAACATTCCGTCCAACTGTCAAAATTCAAATTCAAACACACAGACTCAATTAAACTGCCATTCCTATTTCTAAGCCATTTAAACTCATTCAAACTCATTTAATCTATCTATCTATCTATCTATCTATCTATCTATCTATCTATCTATCTATCTATCTATCTATCTATCTATCTATCTATCTATCTATCTATCTATCTATCTATCTATCTATCTATCAAACTAAATCTATCTATCAAAATAGATCTATCTATCTATCTATCTATCTATCTATCAAAATAGATCTATCTATCTATCTATCTATCTATCTATCTATCTATCTGTCAAGCTAAATCTATCTATCTATCTATCTATCTATCTATCTATCTATCTATCTATCTATCTATCTATCTATCTATCTATCTATCAAAATAGATCTATCTATCTATCTATCTGTCAAGCTAAATCTATCTATCTATCTATCTATCTATCTATCTATCTATCTATCTATCTATCTATCTATCTATCTATCTATCTATCTATCTATCTATCTATCTATCTATCTATCTATCTATCTATCTATCACTTCTCATCTATCTCTCTTCTCATCTATCACTTCTCATCTATCTATCTATCTATCTATCTATCTATCTATCTGTCAAGCTAAGTCTATCTATATATCTATCAAAATAGATCTATCTATCTATCTATCTATCTATCTATCTATCTATCTATCTGTCAAGCTAAATCTATCTATCTATCTATCTATCTATCTATCTATCTATCTATCTATCTCTCTTCTCATCTGTCACTTCTCATCTATCTATCTATCTATCTATCTATCTATCTATCTATCTATCTATCTATCTATCTATCTATCACTTCTCATCTATCTATCTATCTATCTATCACTTCTCATCTATCTATCTATCTATCTCTCTTCTCATCTATCCATCTATCTATCTATCTATCTATCACTTCTCATCTATCTAAATCTGACTATCTATCAAACTAAATCTATCTATCTATCTATCTATCTATCTATCAAAATAGATCTATCTATCTATCTATCTATCTATCTATCTGTCAAGCTAAATCTATCTATCTATCTATCAAAATAGATCTATCTATCTATCTATCTATCTATCTATCTATCTATCTATCTATCTGTCAAGCTAAATCTATCTATCTATCTATCTATCTATCTATCTATCTATCTATCTATCTATCTATCTATCTATCAAGCTAAGTCTATATATCTATCTATCAAAATAGATCTATCTATCTATCAAACTAAATCTATCTATCTATCTATCTATCTATCTATCTATCTATCTATCTATCTATCTATCTATCTATCTATCTATCTATCTATCACTTCTCATCTATCTATCTATCTATCTATCTATCTATCTATCTATCTATCTATCTATCTATCTATCTATCACTTCTCATCTATCTATCTATCTATCTATCTATCTATCTATCTATCTATCTATCTATCTGTTAAGCTAAGTCTATCTATATATCTATCAAAATAGATCTATCTATCTATCTATCTATCTATCTATCTATCTATCTATCTGTCAAGCTAAATCTATCTATCTATCTATCTATCTATCTATCTATCTATCTATCTATCTATCTATCTATCTATCTATCTATCTATCTATCTATCTATCTATCTATCTATCACTTCTCATCTATCTCTCTTCTCATCTATCACTTCTCATCTATCTATCTATCTATCTATCTATCTATCTATCTATCTATCTATCTATCTATCTATCTATCTATCTATCACTTCTCATCTATCTAAATCTGACTATCTATCAAACTAAATCTATCTATCTATCTATCTATCTATCTATCTATCTATCTATCAAAATAGATCTATCTATCTATCTATCTATCTATCTATCTATCTATCTATCTATCTGTCAAGCTAAATCTATCTATCTATATATCAAAATAGATCTATCTATCTATCTATCTATCTATCTATCTATCTATCTGTCAAGCTAAATCTGTCTATCTATCTATCTATCTATCTATCTATCTATCTGTTAAGCTAAGTCTATTTATATATCTATCAAAATAGATCTATCTATCTATCTGTCAAGCTAAATCTATCTATCTATCTATCTATCTATCTATCTCTCTTCTCATCTATCACTTCTCATCTATCTATCTATCTATCTATCTATCTATCTATCTATCTATCACTTCTCATCTATCTATCTATCTATCTATCACTTCTCATCTATCTATCTATCTATCTATCTATCTATCTATCTATCTATCTATCTATCTATCTATCTATCTATCTATCTGTCAAGCTAAATCTATCTATCTATCTATCTATCTATCTATCTATCTATCTATCTATCTATCTATCTATCTATCTATCTATCTATCTATCTATCTATCTATCTATCCATTTAACTCTCTATCTATCTATCTATCTATCTATCTATCTATCACTTCTCATTTTTCTCTTCTCATCTATCTATCTATCTATCTATCTATCTATCTATCTATCTATCTATCTATCTATCTATCTATCACTAATCATCTATCTATCTATCTATCTATCTATCTATCTATCTATCTATCTATCTATCTATCTATCTATCTATCTATCTATCTATCTATCTATCTATCTATCTATCACTTCTCATCTATCTCTCTTCTCATCTATCACTTCTCATCTATCTTCTCATCTATCTCTCTTCTCATCTATCCATCTATCCATCTATCTATCTATCTATCTATCTATCTATCTATCTATCTATCACTTCTCATCTATCTCTCTTCTCATCTATCACTTCTCATCTATCTATCTCTCTTCTCATCTATCACTTCTCATCTATCTATCTATCTATCTATCTATCTATCTATCTATCTATCTATCTATCTATCTATCTATCTATCTATCTATCTATCACTTCTCATCTATCTCTCTTCTCATCTATCACTTCTCATCTATCTATCTATCTATCTATCTATCACTTCTCATCTATCTCTCTTCTCATCTATCACTTCTCATCTATCTATCTATCTATCTATCTATCTATCTATCTATCTATCTATCTATCTATCTATCTATCTATCTATCTATCTATCAAAATAGATCTATCTATCTATCTATCAAGATAAATATATCTATCTATCAATCCAGATCTATCTATCTATCTATCTATCTATCTATCTATCTATCTATCTATCTATCAAAATAGTTCTATCTATCTATCTATCTATCTATCTATCTATCTATCTATCTATCTATAATAGCAACCACCCAGATCACCCAAGCAACCACCTTGAACACCATGGCAACAGCACAGCAACCACACAGAGCACCCTAGCAACCGCATAGCAACCACCCAGAACAGCATAGCAACCTCCTAGAATATCCTAGCAACCTCATAGCAATACCCTAGCAACCACCCAAAATACCTTAGCAACCGTATAGCAACACCTTAGCAACCACCCCGAGTACCCTAGCAACTGCATAGTGACACCCTAGCAACCACCCAGGATACCTTAGCAACCACATAGCAACACCTTAGCAACCACTCAGATTACCCTAGCAACCACCCAGAGTACCCTAGCAACCACATAGCAACACCTTAGCAACCACCCATAATACCTTAGCAACTGCATAGCAACACCTTAGCAACCACCCCGAGTACCCTAGCAACCGCATAGCAACCACCCCGAATACCTTAGCAACCGCATAGCAACACCCTAGCAACCACCCAGATTACCTTAGCAACCGCATAGCAACCACCCTAGCAACCACCCAGATTACCTTAGCAACCGCGTAGCAACACCCTAGCAACCACCCCGAGTACCCTAGCAACCGCATAGCAACACCTTAGCAACCACCCCGAGTACCCTAGCAACCGCATAGCAACAACCCAGACTACCTTAGCAACCACATAGCAACATCCTGCCAACCATCCATCCCTTCTCATCTCTCTTTTCTCATCTATCTATCTATCTATCTATCTATCTATCTATCTATCTATCTATCTATCTATCTATCTATCTATCTTCTCATCTATCACTTCTCATCTATCTATCTATCTATCTATCTATCTATCTATCTATCTTCTCATCTATCACTTCTCATCTATCTATCTATCTATCTATCTATCTTCTCATCTATCACTTCTCATCTATCTATCTATCTATCTATCTATCTATCTATCTATCTATCTATCTATCTATCCTCATTCAAACTCATAAACTCATCTATCTATCTATTACTTCTCATCTATCTCACTTCTCATCTATCACTTCTCATCTATCTCTCTTCTCATCTATCTATCTATCTATCTATCTATCTATCTATCTATCTATCTCTCTCTCTCTCTTCTCATCTATCACTTCTCATCTATCACTTCTCATCTATCTCTCTTCTTATCTATCTATCTATCTATCTATCTATCTATGTCTGTCTGTCTGTCTGTCTGTCTGTCTATCTATCTATCTATCTATCTATCTATCTATCTATCTGTCAAGCTAAATCTATCTATCTATCTATCTATCTATCTATCTATCTATCTATCACTTCTCATCTATCTCACTTCTCATCTATCACTTCTCATCTATCTCTCTTCTCATCTATCTATCTATCTATCTATCTATCTATCTATCTATCACTTCTCATCTATCTATCTATCTATCTATCTATCTATCTATCTATCTATCTGTCTGTCTGTCTGTCTGTCTGTCTGTCTATCTATCTATCTATCTATCTATCTATCTATCTGTCAAGCTAAATCTATCTATCTATCTATCTATCTATCTATCACTTCTCATCTATCTCACTTCTCATCTATCACTTCTCATCTATCTCTCTTCTCATCTATCTATCTATCTATCTATCTATCTATCTTCTCATCTATCACTTCTCATCTATCTATCTATCTATCTATCTATCTATCTATCTATCTATCTATCTATCTATCTATCTGTCTATCTGTCTGTCTGTCTGTCTATCTATCTCAAAACTATTAAACTAAAACCAAACTTTCAAACTGAAAACTTTCAAACTTTAAACTTTATAAACTACTTTAAACTTTCTGGACCGACTTTTTCAAGCCAACTTAAAGTTTGTCTCGACGAACTTTTTTATCTAGTTATTATTATTCTTCTTAGACTAAATTTCTAATTGCTACTTCTCCTAGACTGTTCAAGCTACAACCACCAAACTCGGACTAGACCTTCAGACTGTTCTGACTCGAGTTGCTATATCTTTTCAGACTGATCCGACTTACGGTTTTCCTAAAAATGCTGATTAAAACTGGAAAAAACTCCCATTGACTTACATTGAAAATCTGAACATTCCATCAAACTCCAACTGTCAAAAATTCAAATCTAAACACACTGAAGCCCATTAGACTCAATGAAGCTGCCATTCTATGTACTATTACTGCCATTCAAACTCATTTAAACTCTCTCTCTCTCTCTCTCTCTCTCTCTCTCTCTCTATCTGTCTATCTATCACTTCTCATCTCTCTCTTTTCATCTATCTGTCTATCTCTCTATCTAAACTCATTCAAACTCATGAACTTATCTATCTATCTATCTATCTATCTATCTATCTATCTATCTATCTATCTATCGCTCTTCTCATCTATCTATCATCTATCTAAACTCATTCAAACTCATAAACCTATCTATCTATCTATCTATCTATCTATCTATCTATCTATCTATCTATCACTTCTCATCTCTCTCTTCTCATCTATCACTTCTCATCTATCTATCTATCTATCTATCTATCCTCATTCAAACTCAAACTCATCTATCTATCTATCACTTCTCATCTATCTCTTTTCTCATCTATCACTTCTAATCTATCACTTCTCATCTATCTCTCTTCTCATCTATCACTTCTCATCTATCTATCTATCTATCTATCACTTCTCATCTATCTCTTTTCTCATCTATCACTTCTCATCTATCACTTCTCATCTATCTATCTATCTATCTATCTATCTATCTACTCATTCAAACTCATAAACTCATCTATCTATCTATCTATCTATCTATCTATCACTTCTCATCTCTCTCTTCTCATCTATCACTTCTCATCTATCTATCTATCTATCTATCTATCTATCTGTCAAGCTAAATCTATCTATCTATCAAAATAGATCTATCTATCTATCTATCTATCACTATTCATCTATCTCTCTTCTCATCTATCTATCTATCTATCTATCTTATCTAACCTATGCACAGCAACCACACAGAGCACCCTAGCAAACGCATGGCAACCACCCAGAACAGCATAGCAACCTCCTAGAATATCCTAGGAACCTCATAGCAATACCCTAGCAACCACCCAAAATACCTTAGCAACAATATAGCAACACCTTAGCAACCACCCCGAGTACCCTAGCAACTGCATAGTGACACCCTAGCAACCACCCAGGATACCTTAGCAACCGCATAGCAACATCTTAGCAACCACCCCGAGTACCCTAGCAACCGCATAGCAACACCCTAGGAACCACCCAGGATACCTTAGCAACCACATAGCAACATCTTAGCAACCACCCCGAGTCCCTAGCAACCGCATAGCAACACCCTAGCAACCACCCAGGATACCTTAGCAACCACATAGCAACACCTTAGCAACCACTCAGATTACCCTAGCAACCACCCAGAGTACCCTAGCAACCACATAGCAACACCTTAGCAACCACCCAGAATACCTTAGCAACTGCATAGCAACACCTTAGCAACCACCCAGATTACCTTAGCAACCGCATAGCAACACCCTAGCAACCACCCAGATTACCTTAGCAACCGCATAGCAACACCCTAGCAACCACCCAGATTACCTTAGCAACCGCGTAGCAACACCCTAGCAACCACCCCGAGTACCCTAGCAACCACATAGCAACACCTTAGCAACCACCCCGAGTACCCTAGCAACCGCATAGCAACAACCCAGAGTACCTTAGCAACCACATAGCAACACCCTGCCAACCATCCATCCCTTCTCATCTCTCTCTTCTCATCTATCTATCTATCTATCTATCTATCTATCTATCTATCTATCTATCTATCTATCTATCTATCTATCTATCTCTCTTCTCATCTATCACTTCTCATCTATCTATCTATCTATCTATCTATCTATCTATCTATCTATCTATCTATCTCAAAACTGTTAAACTAAAACTAAACTTTCAAACTGAAAACTTTTAAACTTTAAACTTTATAAACTACTTTAATCTTTCTAGACCGACTTTTTCAAGCCAACTTAAAGTTTGTCTCGACGAACTTTTTTATCTAGTTATTATTCTTCTTCTTAGACTAAAATTTCTAAATGCTACTCCTCCTAGACTGTTCAAGCTACAACCACCAAACTCGGACTAGACCTTCAGACTGTTCTGACTCGAGTTGCTTTATCTTTTCAGACTGATCCGACTTATGGTTTTCCTAAAAATGCTGATTAAATCTTGGAAAAATCCCATTGACTTTCATTGAGGTGCCTTGGCTGATCTGAACATTCCGTCCAACTGTCAAAATTCAAATTCAAACACACAGACTCAATTAAACTGCCATTCCTATTTCTAAGCCATTTAAACTCATTCAAACTCATTTAATCTATCTATCTATCTATCTATCTATCTATCTAAACTCATTCAAACTCTATCTATCTATCTATCAAACTAAATCAATCTATGTATCTATCTATGTAACTATCTATCTATCTATCTATAAATCTATCTATCATCTGACCACTTCTATCCATCTATCTATCTCATAGCAACCACCCAGAACAACCTAGCAACCGCCTAGCAACCACACAAATCACCCTGGCAACATCCTAGCAACTAGCCCGATTACCCTAGCAACCGCATAGCAACACCCTAGCAACCACCCAGAATACCCTAGCAACCGCATACCAACACCTTAGCAACCACCCTGAGTACCCTAGCAACCACATAGCAACACCCTAGCAACCACCCAGAATACCTTAGCAACCGCATAGCAACACCTTAGCAACCACTCCGAGTACCCTAGCAACCGCATAACAACACCCTAGCAACCACCCAGAATACCCTAGCAACTGCATAGCAACAACTTAGTAACTTTTTTATCTAGTTATTATTATTCTTCTTACCCCTTTTTTCTGACTGCTACTCCTCCTAGGGCTTTAATGCTACAAGCCCCAAACTGTCCACAGACCTGGGTCCTAAGGTCTAGTTAGTTGCTATATCTTTTTAGAAAGATACAGTTTTCGATTAATAATTTATCAAAGTTCATTTTTTCCCCATTGAAATGCATTGATTTCATTAAATTGCGCCTCCAGAGGAGCAGTTCCGCCCAATAGAGGGCGCGCCAACATAAGAAATCATTGGCTCATGCATTCACTTTCGGTTTCGTCAGTTCGTCATTTCTGTGTTTTATAGCTTGCCAGTTTGAACCATTCTAGCGAATGTATTAATATACAATCAATGAAAAACATGAGATACTTTTAGAGCTTCAAATATGTTTGGTGTGATAAATACAGACGAACTCGTGAGTCTCATGTAACTCAGGCAGCGCCCGCGGGGCTGCCGCTCTCAGAGCACGTGAGACGCTCGTGCATACGGGCAGATGAGAGAGAGATAGAGAGACAGCTGCACGGAGCGATAAAAACGTTAATATAGAGTGAAAAGTGATTAAATACGACTGAAAGATCAGATTTCTGAACGGATTGGGAAGAAGCTTTGCACGTCTTACACCTTGTATGGGTAAGTTTATCCCTGTTCTATTCGCTCATATTGTAGCAGACGAGCTCTTACTTTCGTTTTTGTACTCGATCACTATGTTCGTCATTTGCATGCGTTTTTAAACCTTTTTAAATAAAACATCCCAGCGATTCGACAAGATTATATCACAAGAACGCATTAAAGAGTTACATATAGAGTTTGGATGAAGTTTTGAGTGACACAGAGACGGCTCGCGTCTCTAATAAAGCTCGCGCCGAAGCTCGTCCATTCTCGCCTCATCATGTCCCAAATACATGGCGAATCTCATTCAAGCGAGCACAAAAACACATCAAACAGCTTCTTTGTTTGAATGCTTATGTATGACTGTGTTACTGTGTTCATGATGTGTAGCATCTGTGCAAAGATTTGTGCATTAAAAGAGGCGCGTCGTGTCGCCGGCGCTGCCGCTCCCAGCATGAGCAGATGAGAGAGAGAGATACGAGACTGTTTCGATTTCGTCCTCAGTTTGTCAAGATTCATTATATCTTTGTTTATACCATCTAGAATCTCAGTATTGATGGGGTGACTGCATGTTTTAAACAGTTTATTGAACAGGTTAGTTGATCGCCTGATATGATGTTACCAGTGGTGTAGTCTAGTTTTTTGTAGTGAGTATACTGTGATTTTTTCCCTCCCAGCCTCATGTGCACCCGTCCCAGAGCGACACCCCATAAGCACCGCCACACTTACTAATGCATATAGTATGCATCTGATCTAGGCTACATGTAATTGAGAGCATTCCGAAAGACTGCCTATGTGTGTGTTATCAACATGTCAATTTATTATAAGCAACACAAGACTTTAACAGCCAATGACATTTACAGCTGGAGAGACTAGACTGATTTTCTACTGTTTAGTGTCAATCACCATCTAACTCAGCCAGTTAAGATCTACATTAGCCTTAGCCTCGCTGCTCAGATTGGTTTGCGTCTGTAACTCCGTATAGCTTTATTTTGAATCTCTTACTTTTATTCATTGTTGCTTATTTTACTTTATTATTTTTTTTATTACCTTATATGTAATATTGCCTACCACACTAATCTGACGTCGCTAGCTTGTAATCTATGAATCTAAATCGCTGTTACAAGGCGTTTGCATTTGCAGCGCTAGCTTGTTAACTTGTTAACAGTCTCTCGCGCGCTCCTTTTTCAACGCGTTCTTCAAACAGCTGTGGTAAGTCGGATCAGTCTACAAACACGGTGAGTCATGTCATCCTCTCCCAGCATTGCTACCTGTTCCATTTGCCACATGTTCACCATAGCTCTCTCTGTCAGCGACGAGGGATTTACATGTCATAAATGTAGGGAAATAGTCAGGCTGACAGAGAGAATCTCAGAATTAGAGACACGCATCCAAACTTTAATCGAGGATAGTAAGAATGCAAGGGCTTCAGATACTGTTTTGGATGCGACTAGCTTAGTGAACTCTGTACATTGTTCGGTTCCGGCTGTAGAGCCCGCGCAGCAGGGCACTTGGGTAACTGTGAGGCGGCATAGCCGCGGAAAACACCACTCTTCCGTTCCAATAAGAACATCAAACAGGTTCTCCCCACTCAGTGACACACCCACTGAGAATCCTGTTGAAAGTGCCCTAGTTATTGGCGATTCTATTACACGGAACGTGAAAATAGAGACACCAGCCACCATAGTCACATGTTTGCCGGGAGCCAGAGCACCTGACATCAAAGCAAATTTAAAAGTGCTGGCTAATGCTAATCGTAAATACTCTAAGATTATTATTCACGTCGGCACTAATGATGTTCGACTTCGCCAGTCGGAGATCACTAAAATTAACATTAAAGAGGTGTGTGAACTCGCAAGTACAATGTCAGGAGAAGTAATTTGCTCTGGCCCCCTTCCTGTTCGTCGGAGTGATGAGATAGTTAGCAGATTATCATCACTCAATGGCTGGCTGTCTAAGTGGTGTCCGCAAAATAATATAGGTTTCATAGACAATTGGAAAAGTTTTTGGGGCAGACCTGACCTGTTGAAAAGAGTATTCATCCCTCCCGGGATGGTGCTGCTCTTCTCTCTAGTAATATGGCACATAGTCTTAGAGCTGAAACATGACAAACTGGGGCCCAAGTCAGGAAGCAGACAGACTGGCTAAACCGACCGTCTGCTAGCTGCCTCACGTTACAGAAGTCAGATAATCCAGATAACTCCCAACACATAGAAACTCTTACACCTAGATATTTTCAAATAGAGACTGTGTCTGTACCCCGAATTAGTAAAAACAAAAAACTTCCAAACCCATTTAATGGTAAAAATTTAATTGATGTTCAACAAATAAAAAATAGAGATAATAATGCTAAACAAATGATAAAACTCGGGTTGTTAAATATTAGATCCCTTTCTTCAAAATCACTTATTGTTAATGATATTATCAAAGATAATAATCTAGATGTGCTGTGTTTGACAGAAACCTGGCTAAAACCGGATGATTACATTACTTTAAATGAGTCTAGTCCTCAAGGTTATGATTATCGATACAATGCCCGCCAGAAAGGCAAAGGGGGTGGTGTTGCTGTAATCTATAGTAATACTTACAGTATTAGTCAGAAGTCTTTCAAATATAATTCCTTCGAAGTGATGGTACTTTACGTAACATTATGTAAGTTGACATTTGTGCTGGCTCCTGTATACAGGCCACCAGGACACCATACAGACTTTATCAAAGAATTTGCTGACTTTCTATCGGAGTTAGTACTAGCTGCAGATAAAGTCCTTGCTGTTGGTGATTTTAATATCCATGTAGATAATAAAAAAGACGCATTAGGATTGGCATTTGCAGATATTCTAAACTCTATTAGTGTTAGACAACACGTGTCAGGACCCACTCATTATCGTAATCATACTTTAGATCTAATATTGTCACATGGAATCGATATTGATGCTGTTGAAATTCTGCAGCAGAGCGATGACATCTCAGATCATTATCTAGTCTCATGTATACTACATTTAGTCAAGGCGGCTAAACTGCCTCCATGCCATAAATATGGTAGAACCATCACTTCTACCACTAAAGAGATCGCTTTATAAATAATCTTCCTGATCAGTTTCATCGCCTTAGCATACCAGAAAGCTTAGAAGACCTCGATGTTGCAACAGAAACTATTGCCTCTGTCTTTTCCAGCACATTAGACTCAGTTGCTCCTTTGCGCTTAAAAAAGATTAAGGAAATTAATCCAATGCCATGGTACAATGAGCACACTCGGGCCCTAAAGTTAGCTGCCAGGAAAATGGAGCGCAGCTGGAAGAAAACAAAACTAGAAGTATTTCGCATTTCGTGGAGAGAGAGAATGATTGAGTACAGAAAGGCCCTAAAATCTGCTAGATCTGCCTATTTTTCAAAACTTTTAGAAGAAAATAAACACAACCCTAGGTATTTATTTGATACAGTGGCTAAATTAACAAGAAATAAAGCTTCAACTTCTGATGTTTCCAAAGAGCACAGCAGTAATGACTTTATGAACTTCTTTACTTGCAAGATTGATAATATTAGAGAAAAAATTATAACCATGCAACCGTCTACTACAGTATCGCGTCAGATAGTGCATTGTAGTGTCCCTGAGGAAAAATTCAATTCATTTACTGCTTTAGGAGAGGAAGAATTGTCTAAACTTGTTAAATCATCAAAATCAACAACATGTATGTTAGACCCTATACCGACTAAGCTATTGAAAGAAATGCTTCCAGAGGTTATAGATCCTCTTCTTAATATCGTCAATTCATCGTTATCACTAGGACACGTACCAAAAACTTTTAAGCTGGCTATTATTAAACCTCTTATTAAAAAACCACAACTTGATCCTAGAGAATTAGTCAATTACAGGCCGATCTCAAATCTCACTTTTCTGTCAAAAATACTAGAAAAGGCAGTATCATCACAACTATGTTCCTTTTTAGAAAGAAATAGTATCTGTGAGGATTTCCAGTCAGGATTTAGACCGTACCATAGTACTGAGACTGCTCTCATTAGAGTTACTAATGATTTGCTCTTATCATCAGATCGTGGTTGTATCTCTCTATTAGTGTTACTGGATCTTAGTGCTGCATTTGACACTATTGATCACAATATTCTTTTAAATAGACTCGAAAATTATGTTGGCATTAGTGGAATTGCATTGTCATGGTTCAAATCATACTTATCTGACCGTTATCAGTTTGTAGTAGTAAACGAAGAGATGTCATATCGATCACAAGTTCAATATGGAGTACCGCAAGGCTCAGTACTAGGACCGTTGCTGTTCACTCTGTACATGCTACCCTTGGGAGATATCATTAGGAAGCATGGCGTTAGTTTTCACTGTTACGCTGATGATACTCAGCTCTATATTTCTTCGCGCCCTGACGAAACTTACCAATTCACAAAATTAACGGAATGCATAGCTGATATAAAAAATTGGATGACCAGTAATTTCCTACTACTAAATTCAGAAAAAACAGAGATTCTAATTTTTTTCAGCTGGCAAGTTTCATTGCACATTTAAGAGTGCAAGTTGCAACTATTATTACACTCTAAAAAATGCTGGGTTAAAAACAACCCAAGTTGGGTTGAAAATGGACAAACCCAGTAACTGGGTTGTTTTGACCCAGTGGTTGGGTTAAACCACTTGCCCAACCTGCTGGGTAGTTTTATTTAACTCAACTATTGTGTAAAAATTGCTGTATCGCTTGCTTAAAATGAACCCAAAATATGTTGGAAATTAACATTTATTAATATTAAATATAATAATTAAACAATAAACATTTATTACATTGTTTATAAATAAATGTTCACCTTTTGATTATTATTGTTGGCTCTAGTAATTATGTGTCTGATTTTTAATTTCCAACATATTCTTGGTTCATTTTAAGCAATCCATATAGTAATTTTTTAACAATAGTTGGGTTAAATAAAACTACCCAGCAGGTTGGGCAAACATTTAACCCTAACTGCTGGGTTTGTCCATTTTCAACCCAACTTGGGTTGTTTTTAACCCAGAATTTTTTAGAGTACAGTAATGGAAAGATGAGGCATATCAGTATGTCACAATATCACCCTGTTTGGACTTTGTTGTCTGTTTTGCACCATTTCCTGCCAATCTGTCATCATAGTTATGCATTTCAATTCACTAACTTGCAATTCGATTCGATATCAGTTATTTTGGATATACTGTATATCAGGTACAGTACATGGCAAATTTTCTCAAGAAAAAAAATCTCTCAACTAATGCTGTAAAATATACATGGGAATCAGTTGGTACTACATTATTATTGAAGGTTAAAATGAACTGATTTGTATACAAACTTAAATTACACTTAAGGAAATTTTTATAATAATAAGGTTATAATATGCCTTCTAACTTTAAAATTATTTCTACTCCAATTCGTTTTTTGAAATATAGACAATTAAATGGTGGCTGTCAACTTGACATATTTATTCAAACATGCATAGGCTATTGAAGAACATTAAAAATTATAAGTAATATGTAATATGGTGCATATATTTAGCTAAATGCTCCTCTCTATAGTTCATTTTTCTACCTGACTAACAAGTTTATGGTCACTGAATATATTTGTTCTGATGTAGCCTAAATGTGACGTTACGTGACATCCACTGTAAAAAATGAAATTACCATTTGTCCAACATACTGTGCTTTTTGAGTCACATATATTAGGAATTGTGAATAACTGTGAATCTACATAAAAATACGTTAGTCCAACAAAATTCACCAAAATGTCATAGCTACAGATTAAAGTTTTCTGGACAAACATTTTTATGTTGAACAGCAATGCTAAGTATTAAATAGTTTCGCATGCATGCTGAGCCAGAAAATCGTGCCGAATGCACGGGGTTTCCTTCTCCGTTTTGTGCTTTAGCTCCTCCTCATTTTCGCAATGCCATGGTGGATTTCGCAAATCCTGATTCTTCGAGGATCTAAATAGTCATATGACTGTAGGTAAGTATTAATATTACTTTAAATTTTATGCATGCAATGAATTGCATATTTCCGAGCAGGTGTATTACTATTAGATATAAAATCATTGCGTTAAACAGGTTAAAAATGCAAATTGTTAAATAGCAGAAAATCTTTGTATAGTTTTAACTAGTCTTAACTCATATGTTGGCGTAATTATAATTATACATTAAAAGACATATTATGGAAGCGCAGTGGCCATCAACAAAAATGTTTTATGTAGGCTAAATACACACATACACACACACACAAAAATGGTTTGCGGCCTTGTGTCACTGGTCAGAGAAAGATTAGCTCATTAAAGTTCTCTAAACACAGATTATCGTAAATTAGATAATTTATTTTAAGAATTTCAAGTAAGTGATCAGGATCCCAGCACAAATTCAGTATATTATCCCGCTTATATTGAGCGATAATAGCTACTTGTAAATAATACAATAATAATTGTACACATGATAAAGTTTCAATACAACAGCAAGATAAACGAAACTGAAATTAGCGAGTAATATGTCTATTTACCATACGATTATTTAAGTCCTTTATTGGTTTTTTTTTTTTTTTTTTTTTTTAATCTCAAGGTGGCGCTGATTAGCTGATTGTGTATCTGTTCTGCGCGTTTGTGAGAGAAGAAAAGGCCGGAGAGTTACGGGAAACGTTTACCCAACAAACACAGAACGTTGGTATGGCGGGCCGGAAGGTCCAAAAATATGGCTACCGACTTGTCGCGGGAATTCACTATACAATTGCCAGTAGCCACTGAGTTTACCACTGATAGGCCGGCGGTGCATCTGTATACAGACTCTCCTCACGCAGCGAACGACTCACTTTCCTCACGCTGCTGACCACTGACTCTCCTCAGCTGGCGACTCACTTTCCTCACACAGCGAACGACTCACTTTCCTCAGCTGGAGACTCACTTTCCGCAGCGGACGACTCACTTTCCTCACGCAGCGGACGACTCACTTTCGTCACGCAGCTGGCGACTCCCTTTCCTCACGCAGCGGGCGACTCACTTTCCGCAGCGGACGAATCACTTTCCTCACGCAGCGGACCACTGACTCTCCTCAGCCGGCTATTGACTCTCCTCACGTTTCTTTTCAAATACTGTGATGGTGCAATAACTAACTACATCTAGTAAAGTTTATCATTTTTGTGTTTTTTATATATATATATATATATATTTTTTTTTTTTTTTTTCAAATGCTCATAAAAATGAAATAAAATGTTTTTTGTTGTTCTTGTTTTTTCTTAAGCATTTCAGAATGAGCCTTTTTTCATAGTACATAATACACATTACATAGTTCTATACTGGGTTGCATGAATCAAGCAAATTCAGATCCATCAAACCCAAAAACAAAACACAAAAGTGACTTATGTAATTTTAATAAAATTAAGTATTCCCCTTAAGTAGCAAAGCCATTATATTAGCTGTGCTTTGCTTTTACGAAATCATACCAAAGAAAATAAATTGACCCAAAAATATTGCAAAGGAGGTACATGACAAATTAAATAAAAAATCTAGAGATAGTTAAACCTAAATGATAATTCTGTCATCATTGACTTACGCTCTAGTTGTTCCAAACCTATATGAGTTTCTTTCTTCTGTTGAACTAAAAAGGATGATATTTTGAAGAATGTCAGTAACCAGACAGTTGATGGTAGCCAGTGACTTCCATAGTATTTTTTTTTTCCTACTATGAAAGTCACTCGCTTCAGTCAGCTGTCTGTTTACTGACATTCAAAATATATTTTTAGTTTAACAGAGGAAAGAAACTCATACAGGTTCGGAACAACTAGAAGGTAAGCCAATGATGACAGAATTTTTATTTTTGATTGACCTATCCCTTTAAGGGAGCATATACAAATCTGATGATTAACAGTTTACATCTTAACAGTAACAGTTTACAGAACACTGATGGGAATATTGCTTCAGAATAAATTACATTTACAACACAAAAATGATAAACTTTACTAGATGTTGTTAGTTATTGTACCATCACAGTATTTGAAAAGAAACGTGAGGAGAGTCAATTGCTGCGTGAGGAAAGTGAGTCGCCCGCTGTGTGAGGAGAGTGAGTCGCCCGCTGTGTGAGGAGAGTGAGTCGTTCGCTGCGTGAGGAAAGTGAGTCATCCGCTGCGGAAAGTGAGTCGCCGGCTGCGTGAGGAAAGTGAGTCGTCCGCTGTGTGAGGAAAGTGAGTCGCCAGCTGAGGAGAGTCAGTGGTCAGCTGCGTGAGGAAAGTGAGTCGTTCGCTGCGTGAGGAGAGTGTGTATACAGATGCACCGCCGGCCTATCAGTGGTAAACTCAGTGGCTACTGGCAATTGTATAGTGAATTCCCGCGACAAGTCGGTAGCCAAATATTTCAACATAACGCCAAAAGTTATAAGCCATAGTGAAGAAAAAATGACTTGAGTGATGAATGGTTGACATTTTAGCACTTTATGAACAGCGACTCCACTGTTAATGTTTAACGTTAGTCCTTTTTTGGGAAACGAACATAAACGTTTGTAACCTCGAACACAGAAACCATCTTAAGTGCTATCCATCGAGAAACACGGTATTGTTTACCTTGTTTATTATTACAGAAGCTGTTCGTTAGGCCAACAGTGAGCATGTCACATTACCGATCAAAAGCTTGGGGTCAGTAAGATTATTTTTTAATGAATGAATGCATGAATTTATACGTATATTAATAAATACATTAATCCAAGGAAGGACACAAATTGATCAAATATGACAGTAAAGATATGTAATAGACGTAAATATGCAGCAGCACAACTGTTTTCAACAGTGATAATAATTAGAAATGTTTCTTGAGCAGCAAATCATCATATTAGAATGATTTCTGAAGGATCATGTGACACTGAAGACTGGAGTAATGATGATGAAAATTCAGCTTTGATCACAGGAATAAATTACAATTGTAATACTAGTTATTTTAAATTATAATAATTTAAATATTACTGTTTATATTGTATTTTTGATTAAATACAATGAATGTATTCTTGGAAAGTAAGTGAATTCCTTCAAAAACATAAAAAAAAAAATCTTACAGACCCAAACTTAGGAACGGTAGTGTATGTTATGCATGTAAATCTTTGCTAGGGTTGAAATCAAGTAATTATTCTTATATTGATTTTCTTTTATTTCTTTCAACAGGCTATTTTCTTACTCAGTTTTCAGTCAGGCGACTGGAGACCTGGAGGGCAAAACACCCATAGAACTACAGGACAGGCCTGACAATTTTCCATCTGTTTCAAACAACAAATATTACATCACATCTCAAAAAAATATGTGAGTAAAATGCACGTCCATATACAGCACCTGCTGCAGTATTTCAATCACTAAACAGTAGAGTATTCACTTTAAGTACCTTAAAGTAATAAAACAGTGAGATTAAAAGATAAAATTCTTTATACAGCTTATTTATGATGCATACTATATACAGGCGAGCAGATGAGCCCAGAATATGAACGCCACACACTAACTGGGCAAGCAGATGAGCCTAGAACATAAATGCAATGCCTAACAACAAACTGTATGTTGCATTTATGTTCTAGACTCATCTGCTTGCCCCCCTGTATATATAGTATGCATCATCAATAAGGTGTATATTGAATTTGGCCTCGTTTTACCCTCCAGGTGGGTGTTATATAAAAACTAGCAATGAAGGTAAGCTTACACTATTTTAAATATTTTCTTGTAAACAATCGAATGGGTCTATTAATGAATCTGTTAAATTTAATACAATTAAAGATTAAGTAACAATAAAAAAGTAAGTAACACTTTCAGAATGTTTACATTTGTGGAATTCACCTCAGATCAGTGTAGCTGTAATTCCGGATGCATGGATGCAGTAGATAACGCAAGTACTGTGTGAAAGTGATGTTAGATACAAAAATCTCTCTCTTTTTTTAGGCAACATCAACACCATACAACAGGCCCTGCTCTCCTCACCAAGAACAAGTAAGAATTTATCTAAAAAGAATTTTTTTTTTTTTTTTTTATATTTTCTTTTTTATATTTTGTGAACTATAACTTTGTTGTCATTTGTCTATAACAGCAGATAGTAGTATTATTAACAATATGATTCTGCATACTATTTTCAGCACCCGAGCCATCACGGACATGGAAAGGTCTTGACACCTTGCCAAGAACTGGATTTTTTGGTAAGCATAAATAGATACACAGATTTACACAATACACTATATATATCAAAAAATGGTTGTAATTTACTAATACTGTATGTCATTTAAGGTAAACTTTCTTTTGGTAACACTTTAAAGGGTTAGTTCACCCAAAAAATGAAAATTCTGTCATTAATTACTCACCCTCCTGTCATTCCACACCCATAAGACCTTCGTTCATCTTCAGAACACAAATTAAGACACTTTTGATAAAATCCGAGGGTATCTGATCCACACATAGGCAGCAACGTCACTGGACCTTTTGACGTCCAGAAAGGTAGTTAAACATGGTTAAAATAGTCAACATGACTACAGTGGTTCAACCTTAATGTTATGAAGTGACGAGAATAACAAAACTAAAATAACTTTATTCCACAAATTTGTCTGTCCCGTCATTCTGCTACGTTCAGCGCTTCCGTGTTTACGTCTGAACGCGGGCTCAGTATTGGCCGGCTCTGGTCACGTGAGCAGCACGATGCATGTGTGTGATGCTGACGCAGAAGCCTGCCAATAATGAGCCTGCATTTGGACGTAAACACTGAAGCTGCAACGAAAATAATGCAGCAGAATGACAGGGCACAGACGAATTTGTTTATTAAAGTTTTTATTTTTGTTTTGTTTTTGCGCACAAAAAGTGTTCTCGTTGCTTCATAACATTAAGGTTGAACCACTGCAGTCACTTTGACTTTTTTAACCATGTTTTCAACTACCTTTCTGGACCTCAAAAGATGCAATGACGTTGCTGCATTCGTGTGGATGTGTAGATCAGATACCCTCGGATTTCATCAAAAATATCTTCATTTGTGTTCCAAAGACAAACGAAGGTCTTACGGGTGTGGAACGACATGAGGGCGAGTACTTAATGACAGAAATTTCATTTTTGAGTGAAGTAACCCTTTACAGTCTTATTTGTTAACATTAGTTTATGTAGAAGTAACTAACATAAACAATGAGCAATACATTTGATACAGTTTTTATTATTCATCTTTACAAATGTTAGTTAATAATAACATGTCTGTTCATTGTTTTTTCTTATTTGTTCACAGTGCGTTAACTCATGTTAATAAGTACACCAATTGATTTTAAATATGAATTTGTAAATGTTGAACTTAACATTAACATAAAAATGTTGCAGAAGTATTGTTCATTGTTGCTTTAACTAATTTAGTTAATCAATGTTATCTAATGAAACATTAGATAATATTGGTTAACTAATTGGTTAACATTTTTTAAGAACGGTGTACAATTTTACAAAGTCGTAATTTGTAAGCCATCTACTAGTCATTTAACATCTGGCTTTGACAGCTGGTAGAGTATAACCATTAGATGTAAAATTATGTTATTAACACAAAATAATTCTTTTAGATTTCTGCAGCACACCAAACATGGATGACAAGAGTGAAGGACAAGGTTATGGCTCATCAATTTTAAGGTAAGAAAAATAGAGCCTTTTACGAAAAATAATAAGAATTTTACCATTTTGAGATCACACGCACAGGACCTTTTGAGAAGACTAATTTCTCCTGTCTGCTCACTAGTCACTCTGGTTAGTCCCGGTCTGTCATATCAAGCTCCGATCTGCTCTGTTCTCTGCCCAGTTTACCTGTGCCTGCAGTTCAACTCTCTCTGGTCCCAGATGTCTACAGGTTTCAGACTCATGCTTCAAGGTTTCTGCGCATGCATCTCTCCTGGATTTGTTGATCTTTCCTGGACTCATTCTGGTTACCAGTCTTTTCACCTGTCCTTCGACTATGCTCACCTGTCAGCCATGTACAGAGCCCACTTTTGTTCAATAAATGTTCTGAACTGCCTTTGCTGTTTATTTTTTATTTATTAAACTATATATATATATATATATATGTATATGCTGTCACATATATTACATGCTTTTATAAATGCATACCTTTTGAAGGATAATTAGAATATCATATGCAGTTTTAATAAAGTTGAATTATGTAACCTTGTATGTACACTCTTCAAAGTGTACATTTGCAGGTGTTGGTTATAATTTATTAATTTAGTGCCCATAAATAATAGTAAGTATAAACAATGTATATTAAAAAAGTATTATATAGTGATCTAATATCGAGTGATTAAAAATTAACTACGAAATATAACACGCAGAATGGGAAATATTTATAATCTACCATTAAAAAACTAAGTTGTCAGAACGTCGTGTCGCAGTTGCTCAATGCTGCGTAATAACGTTGCTACAGCCCTGTGGCGTCTTACAATTCTACGTTGTCACAATGTTGTGGGCACGTAGACCGCGACGTTGCCATAGTGGAAATGTAACGTGCCACAGACGTTGCCACAACGTAAATGTGTTTGCTGGGTAACCGGAGAGATAGAACATGTAATGTGTTAATGTTTAATGTGTAAATGTGTAAGCCTCACATACATAATGTATGGATAGATAAACTATTATGTAAATGTACACTAGCCTACCAGTCAAATGTTTGGACACGGTAAGATTTTTAATGTTTTTAAAAGAAGTTTCGTCTGCTCACCAAGGCTGCATTTATTTAATTAAAAATACAGTAAAAACAGTAATATTGTGAAATATTATTACAATTTAAAATAACTTTTCTGTTTGAATATAGTACAAAATATTTGTGTACAATTTTTTTTTTTTTTTTTCAGGATTCTTTGATGAATAGAAAGTTCAAAAGAACAGCATTTATTTGAAATATAATCTTTTGTAACATTATAAATGTCTTTACTGTCACTTTTGATCGATTTAATGCATCCTTGCTGAATAAAAGTATTAATTTCTTTAATTTCTTTTCAAAAAAATAAAAATAAAAATTCTTACTGACCCCAAACTTTTGAACGGTAGTGTGTAATGTTGCTGTTCTTTTGAACTTTCTATTCATCAATGAATCCTGAAAAAAAAAAAAAAAAAATGTACACAACTGTTTTCAACATTGATAATAATCATAAATGTTTATTGAGCAGCAAATCATCATATCAGAATGATTTCTGAAGGATCATGTGACACTGAAGACTGGAGTAATGATGCTGAAAATTCAGCTTTGATCACAGGAATAAATTACTTTATAAAATATATTCAAACAGAAAACAGTTATTTTAAATTGTTATAATATTTCACAATATTACTGTTTTTACTGTATTTTTAATTAAATAAATGCAGCCTTGGTGAGCAGACGAAACTTCTTTTAAAAACATTAAAAACCATTTCCAAACTTTTGACTGGTAGTGTATGTTAGCCGTTTCTGTGTGCGGTGTCATCGTTAAAATTTCACACACGCAAATGTATGTATATGTATGTGTATAGAACAGATAATTCTTAAAAAATATTCATAGAGATTTCTTTGTACATCATGTACATCATATGATTTCAAATTTGGGGACATAAAGATAAAATATGTTCTAAAAGTGTAGAATATGGCTATTAAATACATTACATTTTAACTTAATTTTTTTATAATTATTTTAATATAAGGTTGTAATTTTTAATTTTTATTATTATTATTTTTTTTTTTACAATTAAAGGTTCTAACTGATGATTTCCTATTTTGCAGGATGATCCAAGGACTTAATGCACCAACAAAGACGAAGTACAGTTTGGATAACAATATCTGGAGTGTGGATGCACCTTCCATAATTGGACCAGTTTTCAGTTGTTTAAATGTTTTGAAAAGGTTAAGATTTTACATTTTGGCAAGATTTTTGGTTACAAACAAGTATTTAAGTTTTATAAGGAATTTAAATTGAACAGTTGACGTTCATATTTACAAACTGTGCCTTGCAGTGTTTTTTTGTTTTGTTTTTTTGGTGGTTTTAATTCTAGTTAAAACGGGTTTCAAGCTCTTTTAAAATGAAACACTGCACTCTCTTATTGATAGTCATTCAAATAGTAAAACTGTTTAGAGTCTAAAAAAGTAAGCATTTATGTTTGGCTGCAATGTAAAAAATGTTGGAATTGCCAGTGAATATTACAAAACCAGACTGCATGATATTCTTCTTCTTTTGTTTTTGTCAGCAAGTTCCAAATAAAGATCTCAAGTGCAGTTCAATATTGTTTTGAATGTTTATGGATCTGTCATTGACTGACCTGTTTGTCTATGCTTTGTTCTTAAAGGCATTTGAAGCAAATTTGGACAAGTGTCTACATTTTAGTTTAAATTGTTCATTAAAGGGATAGTTCACCTAAAAAAAAAAAAAAAAAAAAATGTCATCATTTACTCACCCTCATGTTGTTCCAAACCTGTATGAGTTTCTTTCTTGTTGAATGTAATTGTTAAAATTTGCATGCTTACAACTCAAATAAAGTGATAAAGGAATAAATCCATGTTTGTCATTTGTAAACAGACGTAAAATCACTAAAAAAAGGATAGTGTGGTGACACTTTATTTTACAAATTAATTTTTTTTTCATCCAGGAAACAGAAAAAAATTAATTAACTCAACAGTAATTGTTGTTTCAGTTGCTGTGACAAGAATAATTGTATTAGCAAAACACGACAATCAACATTGCATGAACGAACAAATTTATGTTGACTAAACAAAGTATCTTTACTGAGAAGAACTAAAAAAGGATAGTAAAAAGGATAGTGTGGTGACATACTTTATTTTGCAAATTTACTTTTTTTCATCCAGGAAACAGAAAAAAATTAATTAACTCAACAGTAATTGTTGTTTCAGTTGCTGTGACAAGAATAATTGTATTAGCAAAACACGACAATCAACATTGCATGAAGGAACAAATTTACATTGGCTAAACAAAGTATCTTTACTGAGAAGAACTAAAAAATAATTGTTGAGACAACTCAAAAGTCTTACTGCATCAAGTTGCCTTACTTTTTTACGTTTTCTCAACTATTTATTTTTTACAGTGTATGTTCGTCATTCACATGTGTTTCTTAACCTTTTTAAATAAAACATTCCAGCGATTCGACAAGATTAGATAACAAGAACGCATTAAATAGGTACATTTACATTTTGGATGCGTTTTTGAGTGACACAGAGACGGCTCGCGTCTCTAATGAAGCTCGCGCTCCGGAGCTCGTCCATTCTCGCTTCATCATGTCCAAAATACATGGCGAACCTCATTTAAGCGAGCACAAGAACGCATCAAAGAGCTTCTTTGTTTGATTGACTGTGTTAATGTGTTAATGATGTGTGGCATCTGTGCAAAGATTTGTGCATTAGAGGCGCGTCGTGTCGCCCGCGCCGCTGCTGCTCCCAGCATGAGCAGATGAGAGAGACTCGAGACAGTTTCGATTCCGTCCTCAGTTTGTCAAGATTCATTATATCTTTGTTTATATACTATCTCAGTATTGATGGGGTGACTGCATGTTTTAAACAGTTTATTGAACAGGTTAGTTGATCGCCTGATATAATATTACCCATTCAGAGCTCACAAGCCGCGCCTCTTAAAGCGGCCGTGACTCTTAATGTGGCCGTGATTTGAGCGCCTCTTAGGGTGTACTCACACTAGACGCTCTGAACCGTGCCCGAGCGCGTTTGACCCCCAAAGCCCGGTTCGTTTGACAAGTGTGATCGCTCCGTTCCGTGCCCCGGCGCGGTTCGTTTAGCCGTCCCTGGCCCACTTGGAAGAGGTGGGCCAGAGCACGGTTCGGTTGGGCTCGAGCGCGGTTCGCATGCAGTGTGAGCGCTAACTGTGCCGGAGCACGGAACAGCTACTACTTTTGTGTGCGCTACTGTCATCATTACGACGGCAAACATCTTTATTACTACTTTGATAGTACGCTTATCAATTCATGCAATTAATTCGAGTGTATTTGGGTTTATAACGGGTCTGCTTCTCACCTTATTGATGAACAGGAATTGTAGTTTGCGAGTAAAGCTGCAAACTCCTCCATTATCAGCTGCCTTGGTAATAATCCTCTGATACGTGCAAGTGAAAATCTTTGCGCGGCATAAATGATAAATATATTAGCGCGAAAGTGCATTTCTTCCTGTTTTCTTCCATTCAAAAAGTTGCATTGTATATGACTTAAGCGTGCTCCGGCACGGAACGTTAAGTGCAATATGAGTGCAGGCCAGCGGGGGAGTGGGGAGGGGGGACAATCGCGCTGGGGCTCGGTTCAAGGCAACCGTGCCTAGTGTGAGTACACCCTTAAAGAGATAGAAGAACCGAAGGATCCATCAATCATCACAACAAGTGTTTGTTACAGCGCTAAATACAAGAAATTCCCTCTTTCTTTCTTTATTTCTTTGTGGCCAAACAGACATGTGCGTTGGCACTTTTTCCTCAGGCTGCCCATCGAGACTTGTGCCAAGCCAACATCAAAGTTTGTTTATGAACTTTATCTTCTAGTTATTCTGCTTCTTCTTAGACTAAAATTTCTAAATGCTACTCCTCCTAGACTTGTCAAGCTACAACCACCAAACTCAGACTAGACCTTCAGACTGTTCTGACTTAGTGTGCTGCATCTTTTCAGACTGATCAGACTTACGTTTTTCCTAAAAATGCTGATTAAAACTTGGAAAAATCCCACAGACTTTCATTGACGGAATGTTCAGATGAGCCAAGACTGTTCAAACTCCAACTGTCAAAATTCAAATTTTGACAGTTGGAGAGGCTCATCAGACTCCATTAGCTGCCATTCTATGTACTATTTCTAAACCATTGAGACTCATTTAAACTTCCATTCTATCTAATATTTCTAATCTATCTATCTATCTATCTATCTATCTATCTACAAACTTTTTTATCTAGTTTTTTATTATTATCGTATTGAACGAACTGGTACATCTCGTTCGTGGATGAAATGAATGAGAGTGTACCCGGTAGGTCAGTCATTTAGCATATGAGTTAATCTAGTTCAGCAATCAGCAGAAAGCGGATGCAAAGCGCAGTTATAGTGCTGTGCACATAGGCTTGTATATATAGTCATATTTAACTTACAGAACTCCACGTTTAACATAATCCCAGATTTATAAATGTTTAAATGTCTGACCAAACAATTAAAATGTTAATTATGCAAGAAAACCTTGTGCTTCGGTGATCTAAACCACTTAAACTTATTTTATTTATTTAATGAGTTGGGTCTAGATTAGGCAAACATTTTAATAACATTTTAAAAAGGTTTTTTTGTAACAAGTAAATACGTTCGTTAAATTAAGACATAACACATAAAACACTCTTTTTCGCCAATGGTCACTGAACGAATCAGTGAACGAATCTGAATGAATCATTTTGGTGAACAAACTGAAAATGAACAAATCTCCTGAAAGAATCAAAATTTCCACCACTGATCTGTATCTCTGAATCCATAGTAAGTGAACTTCGAGAGAACAAGACAAACAGTACTGTAGGGGGCGGCCTGATATAAGAAGGTTTTGAGAAGTCAGGTGATTGGTTGAGGCGTGGCTCCGCTCCCGAACCTCAGTTAACCAGTTAACTCCATATATTTCAAAATGTACTTTCATATACTAAAAATGTAGATACTACTAGTATTAAAACAGTAAACTACTAGTATACTTATAAGTTCATTTATAGTACAGATGCAGTACAAATGAGAAACGTAGCTGTGAACTAGTTGTGTACTTAAAGTTTACTACTGTTACACTTATAGTACACTTAAACGTATACTTGGTTGGGCCAATTTAGTCCCAAGCGGTATTAAAATAGTACACTTACAAGTTTACTACTAGTACATTGATACTAGTATACTTACTACATAAAGTATACTTAAAAAATATACTTGAACATTACTTTAGTATACTTCATCAAATGAACTTGAAGTATACTAGTTTTTCGTAAGGGTACTCCTTGGTCAGAAATATGTGTAAGTCACACATGCAATATTCTATGGCTGACGTATCATCAGAAGAAGTCAATTTGTATGTATAAAAAGTTCATGATTGAGGACTAATTTTTCAGAAATATGTTCAGTAGGTCATACATGGGCTCATGTATGGCTGAAGTAACATAAGAGTGAGGCAATGAGTATGTATAGAAAGTTCATGATCGAGGACTAATTTGCCAGAAATATGTTCATTAGGTCTAATATGGACTTCTGTATGGGTGAAATAACATCAGGAGTCAATAGTAATGTACAGAAAGTACAAGATGAAGTACCAGAAATATTTCCATTAGGCCAAATATGCAATACTCAATGGCTGACGGATCATCAGAAGGAGTCAATAGCAATGCATAAGAAGTTCAAGATCGAGTACTCTTTGGCCAGAAACATGTCCATTAGGTCAAATATGCAATACTCTTTGGCTGACGTATAATCAGAAAGAGTCAATGAGTATGCTTAAAAAGTTAATGACTGAGGACTACTTTGCCAAAAATATGTTCAGTAGGTCAAATATGGGCTTGTGTATAGCTGAACTAACATCAGAGTAAGGCAATGAGTGTGTAAGGAAAATTCATGATTGAGGACTTTTGGGGCAGAAAACAAGTAGGTCTAATATGGACTTATGTATGGCTGAAATAAAATCAGAAGGAGTCAATGAGTATGTATAAAAAGTTCAAGATCGAGTACTCTTGGGCCAGAAATATATTCAGTAGGTCTAATATGGACTACTGTCTGGCTGATCTAACATCAGATGGAGTCAATGAGCATGTATAGAAAGTTCATGATTGAGGACTAATTTGTCAGAAATATGTTCAGTAGGTCTAATATTGACTTCTGTATGGGTGAAGTTCAAGATTGAGTACTCTTGGGACAGAAATATGTTCATTACGTCAAATATGGTCTACGGTCTGTCTGATGTAACATAGAAAGAGTCAATGAGTTTATAAAGAAAGTTCATGATCGAGTACTCTTGGGCCAGAAATATGTTGATTATGTCAAATTTGGACTACTGTCTGTTTGATGTAACATCAGAAGGAGTCAATGAGTCTATAGAAAGTTCATGATTGAGGACTCTTGGGTCAGAAATATGTTCAGTAGGTCAAATATGGACTGATATGTTTGATGGACTAATATGGCTGATGTGACAGCAGAAGGCGTCAATGAGTATATAAAAAAAGTTCAATATCAAATACTGTTTAGTCAGAAATATGTTCTGTCGGTCAAATATGGACTACTGTGTGGCTGATCTAACATCAGATGGAGTCAATGAGTATGTATAGAAAGTTCATAATTGAGGACTAATTTGCCAGAAATATGTTCAGTAGGTCTAATATTGACTTCTGTATGAGTGAAGTAACATCAGAAGGACTGAATAGAAAAGTATAAAAAGTTCAGATTCGAATAATCTTGGGCCAGAAATATATCCATTAGGTCAAATATGCAATACTCTATGGCTGACGCATCAGAAGGAGTTAATATGTATGTATAAAAATGTAATGATTGAGGACTAATTTTCCAGAAATATGTTCAGAAGGTCAAACATGTGCTCATGCATGGCTGAAGTAAAATCATAGCGAGGCAATGAGTATGTATAGAAAGTTAATGATCAAGGACTCTTCGGAGAGAAAAAATTTAAGTAGGTCTAATATGGACTACTGTTCTTCTGATGTAACATCAGAAGGATTCAATGAATATGTATGGAAAGTTCAAGTTTGAGTACTCTTGGGCCAGAAATATGTTCATTATGTCAAATATGGACTACTGTCTGTCTGATGTAACATTAGAAGGAGTCAATGAGTCTCTAAAGAAAGTTCATGATCGAGGACTGTTGGGACAGAAAACATTTAAGTAGGTCTAATATGGACTTCTGTATGACTGAAATAAAATCAAAAGGAGTCAATGAGTATGTATAGAAAGCTCAAGATCGAGTACTCTTGGGCCAGAAATATATGCATTTTCAATTCTGCATTGAATTTTGCTACATTCATTGCGGGACATTAAATGAAAATGCAATCGCAAGTGTCTTAACTGTGAATGTAAATGAAATTAAGAAAAATAACATTTAAATGGTCATTTTGCTACATTTTTTGTTGAACATGTTAAACATATATAAACATTTCTGTAATACATTTTCATTTTAATTTTGTAACTTATAATTTAAACATATTTTAATGCTTTATATGTTAAAACTAGTGTAGGAAATAGCAAATGTAAATTATTATTGAATTTGAATTTGCCATATTACATATTACATGCTACCCATATGCTTCCATATTATGCTTCCATATATAGGCTGCGTTCCAGTTAGTTTTTTTATGCCCTTCCCTCGCTAACTTCCCTCAGTCTCGTTGACTCGGATGTACGTCATTGGTTAAGTTGCACGAGTGCCCACTACTGGCGGAACTCGTGCAATGGGCTTAATTGGAACGTCCTAAGCCCTTGATCACTTGGAATCTGCTATGGAGGTGACTTATTATTTTTTCCCCTTATGAAACTGTTTAATGCCGCATTCTATATGTATATATGTGTGTTTGGGTTGTTTTAGATATTTTAAAAAAATTTTTTTTATATATCATAGAGTTGTTTGTGGTGGGGTAAATTAAACGCGATATGCAGTGACGTCACAATCGTGTTGCATTGTGGTATATGGAGCTGCCTGAAGTGTACATATGAAGTAGACTCAAAATCGAGGGAGCGAGGCTCTGTCCATATAAACTTCCCTCGTCCACTTTACGAAGTGGAACGCACTTCAAAATGGTGGCAGGGATTCCCCCGTGGAGAAGTGCTTAGGGAAGTTTGTGAGTGCATGTCTAAAAGGGGAGTGGAACGCAGCCTTAGGAGGTATTAGGAAAAGGGTTGTGCGATCTTGGCCCACACTCCTAACCAGCAGGTGGTGGTAATGCACCTTGAAGTTGTATGCCAACCGCCATAAAAACCAAGAAAAAGAAGAAATGACATCAGTTGTGTTACCTATGCAGTGAAAGGGGATTGAGATTTGATGTTTCTTTATTCCACATTATGAAATAGCAGTTAAAAAAAGAGCAGCAGATCATTTATTGGCGTACACAGTAGAGCTTTTAGCAATTTTATTGGCATTACAGTGGTTGGAAGGAAATAATCAGAACCAAAATGTATTTACCAGATATTCCACTTGCTTATAATACTGTATGATAGAGGGCTGAATGTCTGCTTCCTTTGGGTTCCTGCTCATGTAGGGGTAGAAGGAAATGAGATTGTAGATATTCTGGCAAAAGGATCAATAAAACATGAAATAGTTGATGTACAAATACCGTTATGTAGAGCAGAAATTAAAACCATTATTAAGGGACATACAAACAATATATGGCAAGAATACTGGGACATAGCTGATACTGGATGACATCTGTATAACATACAAAAACAAGTAGGCATAAGTAGTATTAGACAGAGCAGGAATCCAAAGGAAGGAAAGTTACACGTCTTAGAATAGGTCATGCTGGTTTAAATTTTACATTACACAGAATAGGAAAACACCCCACTGGTCTTTGCAACCACTGCAACACACAAGAGACAGTAAAACACATTTTATTAGATTGTAAAGGATATGAAGAAGAAAGAAGAGAGTTAGAAATACAAGTTGGAAAACAAAACATGACAGTTGAAAATCTGCTAGGAAAAACAATGTCTGGGAAAATACACAGTCTCTTAATGAATTATTTGAAAAATACTGGGATAAGTAAAAGAATTTAATATGAATATATGTATAAGTTTTTTTTTAATCCTTCTTTTCTGTCAAGTTGCTGCTCACACTCCAGTCCAGTAGGTGGCGGTAAATGCACTTTTAAGTTGGTTTGCCAACCGCTAATAAAATCAAAAGAAGAAGAAGAAGAAGAAGAAGAAGAAGGGGGTGGAGCAGAGATGGCAGGAAGTGACGTAGGAGTAGGAAATGAGGTAGAGATGGGGGAAGGAGATGCGGGAGAAACGAACAGTTGAGAATGGTACACAATACTGCGAAATTCCAAAAGGAAAAAGAAAAATGAAAATCTTAATGATGATAATCGTTGGGATTCGGATGTGGAGAGTATTGTCAGTACATCTCAAACTAGAGGGGAAGAGTTTAAGGTAAAACTTCAGTTTGATTCTCCCGGTTCTGTTAACCCATTGAAGCTGACGAAAGCTTTACATGACACTGTAGGTACTGTGAATGTTAAACCACTTAGGGATGGCAGTTTGCTGATTATTTGTTCTGATGCCAAACAGAGAGATGATATGATTAAAGTGACAACTTTGGAAGGAAAGAAAGCCAAATGTTTTGTTTGGGGACAAAAGAAAACAGTGCAAGGAGTTATTACAGGGATTTCAACTGACTTAACCACCAAAGATATCTTGGAAAATGTATTAGGAGCTAAAGTAGTGAAGGCTAGGAGATTGATGTATTCCAAGAATGGAACAAAACAAGAGAGCTTATCTGTCTTATTACAATTTCATGAGGAAGTGCTGCCAACAAGAGTTAAAGTAGGATTTATGAGTTTTTATGTACGACCATATGTTCCGCCTCCCCTAAGGTGTTTTAAATGCCAACGATTTGGTCATGTAGCAGCAGTGTGTAGAGGCAAACAGCGGTGTGGTAAATGTGGAGGAGAAGATCATGGATATGGCAAATGTAACGAAGGTACAAAAATCAAATGCTGCAACTGTGGGGGTGAGCATAGTGCTGCATATAAAGGATGTGAGGCGCATAAACGAGCGGCGGAAGTACAGAGAATCAGAGTAGAAGGAAAGCTGACATATGCTGAAGCCATTAAGGAAACTAATACAAAAAGAAGTATGATAGTATCGCCAATAGCGAGAACGACTGAACAGAGACAGGACCAGAATTCTAACAAGATAAGAAGAGAATATGATAGGCCTACAGCAACCAAACCAAGTATTGGAGTGGATAGTGTTGTGTTTGTAGCATTTCTGGCAGAAGTAGTCAATTGTTCAGCTCAAACACAAAGCAGAACAGAGAGGATTAATATTATCATAAAGGCAGCACAAAAATACCTTAATCTGGGGGAACTAACAGTAGATGCAATAAATGAAACACTCATAGCAGGGACACAGGAAACTTAGTCATCATGTGGAGAATCATAATGGTTTTTGCAATTCTGCAATGGAATGCCCGGAGTCTTTGTTCTAATGGGCAGGAATTTAAAAAGTATATTGAAGAAAGGAGTGAGAAACCAAATGTTATTTGTGTGCAAGAAACATGGCTTAGGCCTCACTTAGATTTTATACTACATGGATATGTGGCTGTACGCAGGGACAGGGAAAGTGGCACTGGAGGTGGTGTAGCTATGTTTATTCAACAGGGAATAGGATATAGGATTATAAATATAAGCAAAGACTCTGAGGCGATTGTAGTTGAAGTATGGATAGGAAAAACTAATATATGGCTAGTGAACTATTATAATCCATGTGGGAAACTAAGTAAAGAGGCACTTGAAAAGATAATTGGTGAAGAAACACACAAGACAGTTTGGTGTGGGGATTTTAATGCTCACAGCACACTTTGGGGTTGTACACACACTGATAATAATGGGAGTGTGGTGGAAGAATTTATAGAGGATCAAGATCTAGTTTGTTTGAATGATGGAAGAGTAACTAGAGTAGATGTAGCAAGAGGGTTGGAATCCCCAATTGATCTCACTTTGGTATCTAAACAAATAGCAAGAGTCAGTAAGTGGGATGTTGTACACGATACCACAGTAGGTAGTGACCATTACCCAATAATCTGTGAAACAGGAGTGGGACCAATTCAGTTGGAGGAAATAGGTTTCCCTAGATGGAAATTAAGAAATGCCAACTGGACATTTTATAATATGACATGTAGTATGAGGTTAGAAGGAATAAGTCAAAACAGGTATGATAGTATAGATGACTTTAATGCAAACGTAGTAGAAATCATGCACCCCACTGCAAAAGAAGTTATTGGTAAAGGAAGTGGATTAAAACAACATAAGGTAGTCCCCTGGTGGTCAGATGAATGCAATAAAGCAAATAAGGCAAGAAATAAAGCTTTTAGGAAAGTTAAAGGATCCTTTTCTTTTAATGACCTAATAGAATACAAAAAGACACAAGCAGAAGTTAGACGAGCGATTAGAAAAGCTAAGCGAAATTACTGGAAGCAATTTTGCAATAACATAGGAAGAGAAACACATATTAGTCAAGTATGATAAGAAGGATGGGAGGAATTAGGAGGGAGTATACGTTGCCAGCTATTAAATATAATAACGAAATTATGATAACAAATAAAGATAAGGCAGAGGCTCTGGCAAAAACATTTGTAAAAGTTCATAGCTCTGCTAATCTGACACCTGATGCAAGGAAAGGTAGAGATGAAGTAATGAGAGAACACTCTAACATACTAATGGAAAAGGATGATTTTAATGGAACACTAAATGTTTCCTTTTCTTTATTTGAGCTGAAAAGAGTGTTGGTAGGAGCCAGAGCAACGTCCCCTGGTAAGGATGAAATATGTTATAAAATGGTTGAAAACTTAAATCATCAAGCGCAGTTGGTGATCCTGCAGCTATATAATAAGGTGTGGGAGTTGGGGGTATTGCCGTCAGCATGGAAACACTCTGTTGTTATCCCAATTGGGAAACCAGGGAAAGATAAAGGCGAAACAACTAGCTATAGACCTATCGCATTAACATCTAACTTATGTAAAATAATGGAACGTATGGTCACTGATAGGTTAACTTACATATTAGAGAGTAGGAATTTGCTAATACCACAACAGAGTGGTTTCCGTAGAGGGAGGTCAACTATGGATCCGGTGATATGTTTGGAGGATGAAATTAGGAAGGCTCAGGCTAAAAAGGAACTGGTAGCTGCTATCTTCTTTGATGTGGAGAAGGCCTATGATATGTTATGGAAAGAGGGTCTTCTTATTAAATTAGAATCCATGGGAATTGGTGGAAGAATGTTCAACTGGATTATGAATTTTCTGAAGGATAGGACTATAGAGGTAAGAATTGGAGTATCTTACTCCAATGTCTACTCTATAGAAAATGGGGTACCACAAGGAAGTGTATGTAGTCCTATTTTATTTAATATCATGATTAATGAGGTTTTTTCAGAGGTTGATGCTAGCCTTGGGAGGTCTTTATATGCAGATGATGGGGCAATATGGGTAAGGGGTCGTAATGCAGCATTTGTTGGAAAGAAGCTACAGACAGCAGTCAGCACTGTTGAGAAGTGGGGAAACAGGTGGGGCTTTCGGTTTTCTGTGGACAAGACACAGGTTATTTGTTTCTCTAAGAAGCATATTAATCCTGCAATACAAGTTACTCTTTATGGGCAATCAGTTAAGCAGGTTGAAAATATAAGGTTTTTAGGTGTGTGGATGGACCATAAGCTGACATTTGGAGATCATATACAGAAAAATGTTACCAAATGCAAGAAGGCAGTAAATGTTATGAGATGTCTGGCAGGAAGTGGTTGGGGTGCTAGTATGAACTCTCTTAAACATATTTATATTGCCTTAATTAGATCAACATTGGATTATGCATGCATTGCATTTAGTTCAGCTGCAAAATCTCACTTGCAAAAGCTTGACCTGGTCCAAACACAAGCCCTCCGCCTATGTAGTGGTGCATTCAAGACTTCTTCAATCCCAGCTCTCCAGGTGGAGGTTGGGGAGATGCCTTTATCCTTGAGACGTCTTCAGCTTGCCATGGTATATTGGGTAAAGTTGCAGGGGCATAAGCAGGGTCATCCAACCAAACCTGTGTTGAACTCATGTTGGGAACATGGAAGGAAGCAATTTAACAGTTTTGGATGGGTGGGAAACAACCAAGCCGAGAAACTGGGACTAGTTAAATTTACTTACAGCTGTACAGTGGTGTTACCTGCTATTCCTCCTTGGATATTTCCATTACCAGTTGTGGATCTTGAAATCGCAAAGATATCAAAACAATGCAAGGAATATGGTGGGATGAACGATCTGGTAAAACAATATTTAGGTCTCAAGTATAATAATAGTATTCAAATATTTACAGACGGCTCAAAAGATCTAAATACAGGAAAGACGGGAGCAGCAGTATATATACCACATTTTCAGAAATCAATATTAAAAAGAACATCAGATTATTTAGCAGTTTACACTGTGGAACTTTTAGCTATTTTACTAGCACTCACGTGGATAGAGGAGGTTGGGCCTAACCAATATATCATCTGTTCGGACTCAATGGCATCGTTAATAAGTATTGCAAATCTGTCTGTAGGCCTGACTTGATTTATGAAATCTTTCATAGTCTGTATAGATTACAAAATCTTAATATTACAGTGTTTTATGTGGGTTCCATCTCATGTTGAAATAGAGGGTAATGAAGTAGTTGATCGTATGGCTAAAAAGACTCTTAAGTCAGACCTGCAATGGACAGTTCCACTGAGTAAAACAGAAATGGAAAGTGTCATTAAAACAGAAGTCAATAAGTTATGGCAAGGACAATGGGAAAAGGAGACCAAAAGTCGTTTTTTATATAAAGTACAACAAGGAGGCAGGGTGGTTGGAAGCGAAGGGGAGAAACGGTGATCACAAGACTAAGAATTGGACATACAGGTCTCAATCATAATCTCAGTCGCTTAGGGAAACACGCAACAGGACTATGCATAAATTGTGACAAAAGAGAGACTGTAGAACATGTATTGCTAGAGTGTGAAGCATACAGTACAGAGAGAACCATACTGTTAGAAAAAGTCAAAGAATTAGGATATACACATTTGTCAATAGAGGGTTTACTTTCTTTTTATACATCAAAACCATCAGCATGGCCAGTTCTCATGAGATACTTAAAAGAAACAGGTTTATTTGATAGAATTTAAGAACAACCAAGAATACAATTTATTTATATATGTATATATATATATATATATATATATACAGGTGCTGGTCATATAATTAGAATATCATCAAAAAGTTGATTTATTTCACTAATTCCATTCAAAAAGTGAAACTTGTATATTATATTCATTCATTACACACAGACTGATATATTTCAAATATTTATTTCTTTTAATTTTGATGATTATAACTGACAACTAAGGAAAATCCCAAATTCAGTATCTCAGAAAATTAGAATATTGTGAAAAGGTTCAATATTGAAGACACCTGGTGCCACACTCTAATCAGCTAATTAACTCAAAACACCTGCAAAGGCCTTTAAATGGTCTCTCAGTCTAGTTCTGTAGGCTACACAATCATGGGGAAGACTGCTGACTTGACAGTTGTCCAAAAGACAACCATTGACACCTTGCACAAGGAGGGCAAGACACAAAAGGTCATTGCAAAAGAGGCTGGCTGTTCACAGAGCTCTGTGTCCAAGCACATTAATAGAGAGGCGAAGGGAAGGAAAAGATGTGGTAGAAAAAAAGTGTACAAGCAATAGGGATAACCGCACCCGGGAGAGGATTGTGAAACAAAACCCATTCAAAAATGTGGGGGAGATTCACAAAGAGTGGACTGCAGCTGGAGTCAGTGCTTCAAGAACCACTACGCACAGACGTATGCAAGACATGGGTTTCAGCTGTCGCATTCCTTGTGTCAAGCCACTCTTGAACAACAGACAGCGTCAGAAGCGTCTCGCCTGGGCTAAAGACAAAAAGGACTGGACTGCTGCTGAGTGGTCCAAAGTTATGTTTTCTGATGAAAGTAAATTTTGCATTTCCTTTGGGAATCAGGGTCCCAGAGTCTGGAGGAAGAGAGGAGAGGCACACAATCCACGTTGCTTGAGGTCCAGTGTAAAGTTTCCACAGTCAGTGATGGTTTGGGGTGCCATGTCATCTGCTGGTGTTGGTCCACTGTGTTTTCTGAGGTCCAAGGTCAACGCAGCCGTATACCAGGAAGTTTTAGAGCACTTCATGCTTCCTGCTGCTGACCAACTTTATGGAGATGCAGATTTCATTTTCCAACAGGACTTGGCACCTGCACACAGTGCCAAAGCTACCAGTACCTGGTTTAAGGACCATGGTATCCCTGTTCTTAATTGGCCAGCAAACTCGCCTGACCTTAACCTTGTGAAGAGGAAGATGCGATATGCCAGACCCAACAATGCAGAAGAGCTGAAGGCCACTATCAGAGCAACCTGGGCTCTTATAACACCTGAGCAGTGCCACAGACTGATCGACTCCATGCCACGCCGCATTGCTGCAGTAATTCAGGCAAAAGGAGCCCCAACTAAGTATTGAGTGCTGTACATGCTCATACTTTTCATATTCATACTTTTCAGTTGGCCAAGATTTCTAAAAATCCTTTCTCTGTATTGGTCTTAAGTAATATTCTAATTTTCTGAGATACTGAATTTGGGATTTTCCTTAGCTGTCAATTATAATCATCAAAATTAAAAGAAATAAACATTTGAAATATATCAGTCTGTGTGTAATGAATGAATATATATACAAGTTTCACTTTTTGAATGGAATTAGTGAAATAAATCAACTTTTTGATGATATTCTAATTATATGACCAGCACCTGTATATATATATATATAATGTGTGTGTATAAGCGTCTAAATCCGCATTGAAGCTCCACACCCCAAACAGTTGGTGGCAGTAATGCACCAAATTGGTATGCCAACCGCCAATAAATTTAAAGAAGAAGAAGAACAACAAGAGGAGATTTGATGTTTGCGCTGGTCATAAGAACCTCTGAAACAGATAATACAGCAGGTATGTGTAAAATATAAATATTAAGTTATTTAATGAATGTTTATTTTATTCCGAGTGCAGTTATCAGACAGGTTAGAGAGTGAAACGGTTTCGGTCATGAGTTCACGGAGGTTGAAGGATAATCGCTAATATTATGAGATCCGAGTTGTTAAAATAATGAATAAATCAATTAAATGTTGTTATTTATTTCCACTAAATTAACGACATACGTTATTTATTCTTTAACTATTATTTGATATAGGCCTTACTGATGATTATATCTGCTGTGTAGCACGGTAGCTGGCCTGCTAACAGAGCTCAGAGCACAAATGCTATAACAGTCACTATATTTTACAAACTAAAATAGCATGACCCTTTATCATCACATAAATATTTTAATGGCATGGACTTGTGTAATAAAATTTCCTCCGCTACCTTATTATGCTATGTATGTACTTTTCAATTTTGAATTTTTTTTTTTTTTTTTAACTATTTTTATTATTCATTGTTTTCTGTCTAACTTAATGCGTAAGTATATCATTTTATTCCTGAATTTGAGTTATTTGTTTGGTCAAATAATTTAAAATTATGATTTTATTGTGCAGTGTGTTCCTTACATTTCTGATTACCTCTAGTGTGACTAGGGTGACCACCATCAAACAAACCAAATGTGGGATGATTACTAAGTTTGTGTGGGACATGTTGCCAACACTAAAACACAACCTGAAGCTGTTATATAATGTCAATCTAACTTAATAAAAACATTTGTATTCTGCCTTTCAGCTGATAAAAATATTTTGTTCTTTAGTCCCTTCCAGAAAACAGCATTACATCACAATGTAACATGTCTTTATTTTACATGTAATTTAAATTCAACATCACTGACCCTAAAGGCAGCAGGCATCATGCAGATAACTATTTTTGAATAAGGTGACCAGATTTCTAAAATGGAAACTGGGGACATTTCCCATTTGAGTGGTCAAAATATCACCAACATCTCATTTGTTATTATCTATTTATTAAAAAACAGGGACAATACATTTTTGAATGTTTTTAGAATTTTTGAATAGAAAATATTTTTTTGAATAGAAAGTTCAAAAGAACAGCATTTATTTGAAATATAATCTTTTGTAACATTATAAATGTCTTTACTGTCACTTTTGATCGATTTAATGCATCCTTGCTGAATAAAAGTATTAATTTCTTTAATTTCTTTCCAAAAAAATAAAAATAAAAAATTCGTACTGACCCCAGACTTTTGAACGGTAGTGTGTAATGTTACAAAAGCTTTGTATTTCAGATAAATGCTGTTCTTTTGAACTTTCTATTCATCAAGGAATCCTGAACAAAAGTACACAACTGTTTTCAACATTGATAATAATCATAAATGTTTCTTGAGCAGCAAATCAGCATATTAGAATGATTTCTGAAGGATCATGTGACACTGAAGACTGGAGTAATGATTCTGAAAATTCAGCTTTGCCATCACAGGAATAAATGACTTTATAAAATATATTCAAACATAAAACAGTTATTTTAAATTGTAATAATATTTCACAATATTAATGTTTTTACTGTATTTTTAATTTAATAAATTCAGCCTTGGTGAGCAGACGAAACTTCTTTTAAAAACATTAAAAATCTTACCGATTCCAAACTTTTGACTGGGTGGGTGTGTGTGTGTGTGTGTGTGTGTGTGTATATATATATATATATTTAAAAAGCTTATCGATCGTCAAGCAATGAACGTGTCTCGTGCGAAAAACACAGAGGGAAAAAAGAAGCAAGTCCGTTTTGTACAAATGCTTTTAATGTGATCCAAACTTTAAAATTGCATTAAAATAGAAACGATATAAAGTCCTGGAACATGGAAAGCAATGAAATTTAGTAGCCTATAAGTATAGGGCCTAAGTCAGTTTAATACAATTATTTCATCATATATCGGGCTCTGCGCTTTGAGAGGGGTTTTAGACGAGCAGGGCAGAGTCTCTCATAAATTCATGTTTTTTCCTAATATTCCAATATTGTCACCATTTGAAAATTGTCAAAGCAAAATGTATCTTCCGTACAATATGCTGTGATGCTGAGAAAAGCGAAACTGAATACCGGCAAGTGTGAACTACGGACTGACATGCTGAAAAAAGTAAAAACAAAAAACAGATATATACAGGGGCGGAGCCAGGCATTGTAAACATTCGGGGCTTAGCCCAAATCGATTTTGTCCAATGACATTTTAATTGTCTATTAACAGCTTTACTGACATGAAAGGAGCTTTGTTGTAGTATGCTTGAGTAAAGTTCATTATTTAAGTTATTTAAGTTCATCATTTATTGTACATTATTTCCTACTGTAATTTGTAAAACTATGTTTGGTGTACCTCTTCCAGGGGGGTCGGGGGGCATGCCCTCCCGGAAGAAAATTGTGTACAATTTAAGGTTAAATGCATCAATCTGGTGCACTTTGGAAGCTCAAAATTAAGAGCTTCAACCCATGTACAGAGTGCAAATTGACCAAAGAAACAGCATTGTACCTGGACATGAAAGAGGGTTCAAACATCTTTTTAGTTGTGATATAGAGTCTCAGTCTACATTGTGTTTTAGGATGCCAAACAATTATGACAATAAAATAATAATATAATAATGATTTAGGCCTATATAATTATTAATATGACAGTAATAATATCCATATATTGTAACAAATGCACTGGAAAATAAATGAGAATTTTTATAAGTAGTTACTTTACACAACATTATAGGGAAATTACAATACTTTTGTACTAATTTCTACACTTGCAAAAGATAAATCCTTGAGCTTTTATTTTGATCACCAGATCACCAGCTGATCATGTGAGCAAAGTGCACACTTCTCTTTAAAACACACAGCACAGACAGACTGTATATATACTTAATCACTGTCTTTTGCTGTTTTATAAAGACACAAAGCCATATCACGGTTTCGATTTTAGTTCGTTGGCAAAATATAACGTTAGAGACCATTTTGGCTATGTTTTAAATTTTCGGTTCATTATGAAACCGTGGCGGCGGCACAGGGTCATTCATGGGAAACACTGAATGAATGTTTAGCTGACAAATGTGCTAAAGTTGTCATATCAGTTGTTATATCATAACAAAAACCCTTCAACCGGACCGAACGAGAGTCTTGAGGCCCGCCGCTGCTCTGAGTGAGTGACAGGAGGCGTGTCTGTGTACAACTGCGGTGTGCATGAACTCGCTGTTGGAGAGAAGAGAGAGAGAAAGCGCTGTCGGTGTATGGATACTTTAGAAAAGCGGTATTGAACTGTTGAACATATTTTAATAGAGAGATATGTTTAGAAAAAATATATTTTGACAGCACTGTTAAGAAACCTCAAACCTGAAAGATTCGGGGCTTTTGGAAAAACATTCGGGGCTCCAGCCCCCTTAGCCCACCCCTAGCGCTGCCCCTGAATATATATAATTTTGTTTCTACCACTTTTTACTTCCTTGTCCATCATTAAATTTAAAAAGATTAGTACAACGTGTCTGTATTTCACAGACAGATAAATTGTGGGAAGGAATTATTAATTTGTGGCCATGATCTATCCTCCCCTGTGAAAATATAGGGGATTTGAATCAAGAGATTGCATATCCAGATACCTCACGAAATAATGGATTAGTGTCTGTGACCCATTAAAAATAACAAAGATTTCCAGGAGTTTAGTTTTACTTGCGCAAAGCACAAGCAACAGAACATGAGGAAACATCGACACGCACAGCGCAGAATAAAATCATTATAGGCTAGCCTATAAAGACTAAATAGGCCAAATATTTCACTCAAATAATTAACAGATTTTTTGTTTTGACGTGCTCCATCACAAAGAAGTTGATGGAAAAGTAATTGAGACGGCGGAAAGCAGTAGGCTATCCTGTCTGTTTTCTTTATTTTATGTTCTGTTTTTATAGGCTACATAAATTAAAGTAGACCATCTGCAGTTTAAAACGATGCTTTTGTAGGCTATGAGCATTAATGATGGAATATAGTTTTCCGAGGCTATAAGTACTCAAGTGACTGGTTCAAGTGATCGCGCCGGCGCCTCGCGCGCACAGTTTGATAATTTATTTATACTTATTTACATGTTTGTTGACTATATTTATTAGGACATTCCTCAAGTAGAATGGTTTTGACTGACGGCGCTCTGAAAAGTGAACAGATGCGCTGAATTAGAGACGGTAAAAGTGAGTGGGGCCTAGTGTTGCATGATATACCGGTACTAGAAAGGTATCGCAATACCCTGCTTTTAAAAATGGTCCCGGTACTTTGAGTGCCAGCTGTATTTCCTAATGTGCGACAGCAGGGGGCAGTGTGCGTGCAGTGCGCTGCTTCTAAGGCACATTGAGTGCGTTCATTCCGCTCAACTGCGCAACGGCTTTTATGGTGACGAAACGAGAGGTATGGCTGCAAATACAGGTGCTCTTGCACAAATTGTTGAGAAAGCAAATGCACGAAGCGATATATGGCATTATTTTGCTTACATTGCCGACAGTCAGGGCAAGCCCACGGACACGACAAAGCCCGTCTGCAAAAGATGTTACAAAATAACGCAAGCGAAGGTAGCCAACACATCCAACTTGGCAAAGCATCTTGCCGACAAACATCCCGATTTGTACAAAGAATTTAAAGAGCGACAGGTTAGCGAATGTGATACCAGCATTATGTTTACGCTCTCAAACATTCAACGAGTGTTATTTATTTATTTTACTCGTGCAAGCAGACCTCCGCAAAGAGGTGTATTATTGAGTCTAAGTTTAATAAGTGATATCTGGTTGCAAAAATTAAATTAATTTAAAAATACGTAAATATGTGAAGGGTATATACAGTTATTTTAAACCAATTTATGCTTTAATAACATTGCTCTAATTATTTACAGTAATCTAATTTTTACAATAATCTTACTCATTGTCAAAAACACCTACATGTATAAAAAAAAAAACATGAAAAAAGCATAGCAAATAATTTACAATTTTGAGCATGAAAATAATAAACATTAAAAATTATATTAAATCTAAGTCTGTAACTTCATGGCAATGAAGTTCAAATCCAGAATTATCATTAAAACATGTAGTTCAGCAGCTGACAAATTCATTTATATTTTTATTTTTAGTTTAAACAGTTCACATTCCCTCTCTGTCTCGGCAGACAGCAAAATGAGAAGCTTTTTGTTTATTAATAAAAACAACAACAACAAAGTGTTCTGTCATATGTTATTTATTTACCTTTCCTGCTGTTTTAGGTTTTTGCCATAGTATCGTTTAAGTATCAGTATCGTGATATTTAAGTTGGGTGTCGTATCGAAGTCAAAATTTTGGTATCGTGACAACACTAGTGGGGCCAACATCATTGGTCTTAAAAAGTGGATGGGTCTTGCCCTACCCACATACAATGGTTCATACGCCCATGCATTATACTACCATTAATTTCCGCTCAATACACATTATTGTAAGCCATTTATTCATGATCACACAGTGCGCGTCTGTACTAGTCAATAGAAAGGCAAGAACCCATTGATTATAATCAGTGATATTGTCTACACTGAATGCGGCACGGCCCGACGCGACAGGTCGCCTCAGAAAAACAACTACAGCTCTGTAATTGGCCGAAATGCTCCATTCGACTTTTCTGAGACCCTCTACTCTTCCCTGCGGATGGCCTCTGACCTACTTTCTGTACGATCTGAATTTCTGCGCTTTGAATTTACAATATTGAATTTGATGTTCTGAATTTCTTCTTCATCTTGAAAACTTGAAGCTGCATTTTTAAAAACTGGATATTTGCAGTCTAAAATTTCAGAACGAAAAATGTTTGAAATGTTTGAAAATACATTCTGCCATGAAAACATTTCAGTTGTTCAATTTCAAATGTTTAATATTCAAGTTTTAAAAAAATCAAATTCAGAACTATGTAAAATGCCACATAATACTCAATTTTATTAAATTACACTTGTCTATAATTCAGATTTACACAATTCAAATTCAAACAGTATTGTCATAATCCTAGCTCCATACTTATCAATAACAGACATTAATTTTCAACATTACAGGGTGATATTTGCCCCTTTAAATTAATTTCCTGGGGCATTTTTACCATTATAAGAGCATTTTTTTCTAATCTTATTAAATGTATGCATCATCTTTTGTCAATTTCTTAAAATAAAAATTTTGTTTTTAAATGTTAATTTAAACAATAAATTCAGTTAGAACAATATAAGACACAATCAGACTGTTAACAATCAAATGAAACAGGCATAAAAAAAAAAATCCATCTTTGCCATGCAGAAGTGGCACAGAAGCTCCATCTGAAGTGGTATTTAGACACATTTACATAGACTGTTTAATGCAGCTCATGGGTAAATAATGTTGTATGAATATTTTAAAGATATTTTTTTTGAATTTAGAAATATGTAAAAATAAAACTTTAAAAGCTTGATATTTTAAATATAAACAGTCTATGTAAAGTGTAAATATGAAAATAAATGTAAATATGAAAATAAAACCACAAGTAGGTGGCGGCAAGTCTTTATGTGCGAGTCATTCATTCAATCGTTCAAAACGCAGATTCATTCAAGAATTACCGTTGCTTGGAGATGCACAACAGTTCTAGTGTGGCTTTGTTTGAAACTATTTTCATGAAATAGAGCAAAAACAGACCGTATTGTGGTTAAAATGTTACGTCACTTATCAACTTGTTTATAGGACTTTGTACAAGATCAGTATCACATTTGCAATCATGCCAATACTCTGAGAAACAGGAGTCTGCTCGTGAGATATTGCTTAACTTAGCCTACTATACATTAGGCTTGCTGTGATAGTCGGTGTTACCGGTGTTCAGCCGCAACACCGGTTACATCACTTGCCCACCGCTGCACGCACCCCACCGTCGTTTTGATATTTTATAGTAATAAAAATGATTTGGTTCAGTTAGAGAACAGACATTACAGTTAAATACTGAACGTATCTGCTCAATGCAGCGTGAGCTGAACGAGAGTCGCAGCACACAGGGCTGCATTAAGACTATAAGGGGCCCCTGGGCTTTACCTCTTGATGGGCCCTTCATCCACCAGAACTATTACCTACATTCACTCAATCTTCTTAATCGCAAAGTGCAAGTTATCAGCCTTTTATTTTGCTGGAATAAATGCCATTAAGTTAACAAAACATCCAAACTTATGGTCTGTCATATAAAATAGACAAATATCACTGCATGAACTACATATTGGCACATAGTCCGAACAGTGGCAGAGCCAGGATTTTTTCATAGGAGTGGCCGGGCAGGGGCCAGCAACCAGTCTGGGGTGGCACAGAAGTCTTCTTTATTTTAACATATTAATGAGTTTGGCTGTAATGTACTGCACTGTTTTAGTGCCTACAACATAATTGAATACAGTTAATTTCTACTTAATTGTAATTGAGATATTAGTGAATTAGATCATGGAATACAGTGTATTTGACAATTTTTGTATTATTCTACACCTCCGGGCATATTAATAAAGGGGGTCACACTATAGCTAAAGTTAAACTTGCTCAGTCAGCTTGGTTCTGATTCTCAAAACACCTAATAGCTTGTTCTCTATTGTTGCATCCTCATGGATGAGACATGCAGATAACTACATACATTACTCAATCTTCATTGAATTTTATGTAATCATTGAGCACTTCAACAATTCTGAGTTAGACTGTAAGGTCTGTTTCAAAAACTTGCAACCGAAATAGTAAACACTGAATGATTAACTTTCTATTAGTTGTTAAAATAAAATAATTGCAACAGTTCTAGCATACCTAAATTAAACTTGGTAAAAAGGGGAAAAAAGTGTTCTCTTTTGAATCCCCATGTGCAAGAATGTGAATAAGGGCGGAAGTCAACAGCACATGAATGCCATAATGTAAAATTAATTATTTTATGCATTTAAATATGACAGAACTATGACGTTGCATGCTCGGAGTTTCTTTTGCGCTTTATTTATGGTGAAGTGATATACAGCGCGCCACATTTGCGCGTGAGATTGAAGAGTGCGTGCCGTGAGCACATAACCGCTGACATGACAGGAATGTTGTGAGTGGCTTAAATGAAGTTATGCTCCATATAGAGAGCTGTAGCATCTGGACCAATCAGACACAGTTATTCATAATATTTAATGAATTACCCAGAAACTCACTCTCTCACAAGTCCTGTTAATTCCATCCCCCACAACTGCAACACAGAGACAGAATAGGTGTCCTGTTCCTACTTTATTGCTGTCAGGAATGTGCAGAGAAGATAGTGACTCTGACTTCATTCTTTCTGAGAAGGACAAATAAACCCTCTTAATCCTATATATTCTATATATAACCACTTGAGAAATGTATAAACATGTATCCAATTTTTCCACCTCATGACTTTCCTTTTATAGGCTTTATTCTATGTATTAATTCTCTCTTTTGAACTATTTTGGTATTAATGTTTCAGAGTTGCAAAGTTATAATTACCTGAAATCACATGGGTAGCATGTTTGGTATCTACGGACTCCAACTTTCGTTTCCTATTTGGTAATTTATGTTACATGTTAGTAACTCTGTGACACATTAGTATTATAAGAATCTAGAAGGTTCTTCTCTCAAACATCCAATCCAATGTCTTATGCTAATATCTTGCTACAGAACAAAGACTTGTAAAAGTTTCCCTCTGAAGGGAAAACTCCTTATTGGCTCAGACACCTCAAGAGGGTATGACATCTTCACCCTTTAAAATCACTGATCACAAGATCACCGTCTCTCTTTTCTTTTACTGAAAAATGCTGATGAGATGATAATGCTGTACTAGGAACTTCTAAGGAACCCCAAGCTTGTGCCAGGCTTCGGCCTAGAGCTTCCATTCACCAAAGATCCTCTGAATCCAACTGGTTCTCTTTCATCAAGACAATATCAGCAAAGATTCAACGGGAGCCTCCACAAATTGCATCAGGGCAGTTTTAATTCAAATGGGCGAGACATGCAAGTATCAAACTTAGTCTCATTATGTGATACATTAAGTATCCTTACCCCTTTTAAAGAAGGGCCTGTTAAAACTAAACTGATGGTTTGCTCAAGGCTGTTGATCTGCTGAATTTCAAACAATGCTGTAACTTTTTGCTTTCCTGTATTCTGCTTCAGCTCTCTCTTTCCCTTGGTAAACTGTATGCATGTATGTGTGTGTTTGTTAGTTTAGTTATGTGTTTGTGATTTAGTTAAATAAAACTTGTCCACACTCTTGCGACTTGATTCTGATCTGCTTATAAAACCAATGTCCCTGATAACGATTACGATCACAGCTACATGCTAAGAAAGCGATATTTTTCTGTGGCCATGGAAAATATCCTTTTTGAAAAGTTGATAGACGATCAATACTGAGTGTTCGCTGGCCGAACAGATTAATTGATTGTAATAGTAATTCAGCTACATTAAGTTAATTTGATTAACTGATTCAAATATTAATAATTAATCATAACGAGTTATGATTAATTATTAATATTTCCCCTTTTGAGCTAATAAATATCGTAACAGAGCTATATAAAATTCTATAGATTGCGCTTTCTCTTTCAGTTTGTTCTGTTTTTTCAAACACCAATATTACGCCATGTCTAACATTACTCCTTCCTCCCCACTAGAGGGCGCTGTTTGTCGTCATTTAAGCTAAACTACCGTTTGATAAAACTTTATTTGTTATGCTTCATAGCGTCAAGCACGCAAAGCGCAGCAGCCATTTTCCCGTTCTGCGCAGCAGAGAGATCGCGTGCTCCTTTAATCTGTTTCTATTCGTTGTGTAATGCCCTGGAGAAGCTTTGCTTGTAAGTTTATCATTTATATTTGTTATTTTATATACCTTCTGTTTGGATCTTGTTAAAATTTATTAATATAGAAAGCACGTCAACGATTTCAAGTGCAATATGCGGACATTCAAAAGATCGCCATGTGATACCATAACTACTGTAATTTAGCAATGTTAATGTAAACATTGCAGAACGAGTTTGTGTATTTTGTTTGTTTATATGTAAAGTAAGCATTTTTATATTTATTTTGCAGTTTCACAAAAGAATGTAACAGAGATTGAGAGAAACAACTTGATTGCACTCAACAGTCAAGTAAAGAGAAAATTTACTTAATCATCTGAGTCGTCATTGAAGCCTCCTCATCTCTTTACAGTGTTTGGCTATCTGTATATGCATGCTCAATGCACACGCATGCAGAGGACAGAATAGTGAAAAAGCATCATCACGACAGGCAGAACACAGCACTTACAAGAAAAACAGCTATCCAGTTATTTCACCTATCGCAACTGGCTCAAGATGGATGTTAAAGAGAAAGCTGAGGAGCAACAGCAGACCACATCGAATGAATCACTCAGTCAGCTGGAAACCAGGTCATTGATATCTGCATCTTCCAAGAGCTCAAGATCGTCCACATCAAGTATGGCAGCAACCAGAGCACGAGCTAAAGCGGAAGCAGTAAGAGCACGTACAACATTTGTCCAAAGAGAGGCAGAAGTACTGCTAGAAAAGGCTAAACTGGAATCTGAACTGTTATCTCTACAGCATAAAAAGGAGGTTGCAGCGGCAGCAAAAGAAGCTGAGATTCTGGAAGCGGCTGCAGCAGAGATTGAGTCAGGAGAAATTAATATGGCGATGGATGTCACAGCATTTCCACAGGTGACTGTTGAAAAGCGCACAAAGGACTATGTGGACAGTCTTTCTGGATCAAGTTTTCATTGTCTCCCTCTCGTTAAAGCAGAGCCTGATTCCCGTGATCACGAACAGTTCATGATACCGCCTGCACTGCCCACCACGACTGCCACAAGCCATGTCACACAAGATGCTGACAGACTGAACCGCATGTCTACTCCTAAACCATACCAAGTAAGTCAGCCCAGAATGCCCAGCACACAGCTACCATTTCCTCAGCACACTCCTGTTAACCTGCCATACACATTGCTCTCTCATAACCAAGCATATGGATAAGTTTCGGTTTCAGAGAAATCGAACAAACCTCAGACTTCCTATCTTAGCAGTACAACGCAACAGCCATCCTCTACAGACCATGCACGTATGAGTGAAATAGCCAGATACCTAGTGCGTCGTGAGCTTGTGAACTCAGGGCTTAGTAAGTTTGATGATCGCCCGGAAAATTACTTAGCCTGGAAGTCGTCATTTATTAATGCTCTAGAAGGACTATCACTCACCCCTAGTGAGGAGCTCGATCTTCTGATAAGATGGCTAGGACCGCAGTCCTCAGAACAAGTTAAAAGAGTAAGGGCTGTTCATGTCATCGATCCAGCAGCCGGCTGTAGAATGGCATGGTCCCGTCTAGAAGTAAGCTTTGGGAGTGCGAAAATAATTGAGAGAAAACTCTTTCATAAGCTGGACTGTTTCCCTAAAATCGGCAACAAAGAACCCCAAAAGTTAAGAGAACTTGCAGATCTGCTCAAAGAAGTGGAGTCAGCAAAGCTTGGAGGCTACTTACCCGGGCTGTCTTTCCTGGACACAGCGCGGGGCGTGGCACCTATTGTCAGCAAACTTCCTCCTAACCTCCAAGAGAAGTGGATGTCCCAAGGGTCCCAATACAAGCTTCAGTTCCAGGTACCATTTTCTCCATTCACATTTTTCACAGAGTTTGTATTGCAGGGAAGCCTACATGCGTAATGACCCAAGTTTCACATTCCACTTATCTTCGACTGCCCCTGCAAAGCCAGAAATCTCAATGAAAAGAGGCGGACCTCTGAAAAGCTTCATCTCTACTCACAAAACTGAGATTGCACAAACAACCAGCTCTACCGATTCGCTGAACAGTAAGCCAGATATCAACAGACAATGCGCCATTCACAGAAAACCCCATCCCTTCAAAAGGTGCAGAGCCTTCAGAGCTAAGAGCATTGAGGAACGGAAAATGTTTCTGAAGGAGCATAATATCTGTTTCAGATGTTGTTCTTCGAATGATTGTGGCCAAAGACTGTGATGTTAGCATACAGTGCACAGAGTGTGGCAGTAACAAACATGTCACAGCTCTTCATCCTGGACCACCCCCATGGATGCTAAAAGCACCCAACACAGAGCATGGCGGGGAGAAGGAAAGTGCAAACCCTTCCATTAACTCTAAATGCACAGAGGTCTGTGGGGATACTAATAGTTCACGGTCCTGTTCGAAAATCTGTCTCATCAGAGTTCACCCCAAGGGAGAGCCAGACAAATCACTGAACATCTATGCTATTCTCGACGATCAAAGTAATCGTTCACTTGCCAGGTCTGAGTTCTTCTCTGCTCTTTAATCTCAAGAGCACAGAATTTCCCTACACTCTGCGCACGTGCACCGGAGTCACAGAAATGTCTGGGAGGCGAGCTATGGACTTCATCGCACACCCTCTAGATGGCAGTCTTTCAGTCCCACTCCCTACGCTCATTGAGTGCAACTACATGCCCAAAGACAGGTCAGAAATACCCACTCCTGAAGCAGCAAAACACCACCCACATCTCAAATCTATTGCTCATCTCATCCCTCCTCTAGATCCAAAAGCTCAAATACTTCTCCTTCTCGGACGTGATATTCTCCAAGTCCACAAGGTAAGAGAGCAACGCAATGGGCCACAAAATGCTCCCTATGCTCAAAGACTGGACCTAGGCTGGGTTGTGGTTGGTGAGGTGTGTCTCGGTGCTGCTCACAAGCCCTCAACCGTGAGTGTTTACCACACAAACATTCTAAAAGATGGGCGTCCATCCTGCTTTAGCCCATGTCCCAATAAACTCTATCTCAAGGAGAAATTAACTGCACAGCCAAGTGTTAAAGTCTCTCCTTCCCCAGTTTGTTCCCAGCCCATTACCCACCTCAGTATTCGAAAGAACAAAAGATGATGAAAAGATTCCCCCTTCAATTGAGGATAGGCAGTTCATTCAGTTGATGGACAGGGAGGTGTTCATGGATGACACTAATAGCTGGGTAGCGCCCCTTCCATTTCGTTCTTCTAGACAACGCCTTCCAAACAACAGAGAGCAAGCTCTGAGTTGTTTCAACTCTCTCTGTCGCACACTACGCAAGAAACTGGAGATGAGAGAGCACTTTGTAGAGTTTATGCAGAAGATCTTTGATAATGACCATGCTGAGCTAGCACCTTCTATGAACCCAGGGGAGGAGTGCTGGTACTTGCCCTCTTTCGGTGTGTATCACCCACGCAAGCCTGGTCAAATTCGCGTTGTGTTTGACTCCAGTGCGCAGTTCCATGGTGTATCTTTGAACGATGTGCTGCTAACAGGCCCAGATCTCAACAACAGTTTACTCTGAGTCCTGCTACGATTCAGGCATGAGCCAATAGCCATCACTGCGGACACAGAGCAAATGTTCCACAGTTTCGTTGTCAGAAGATCATAGGAACTTCTTCCGCTTTCTGTGGTTCAAGAATAATGATGGGTCTGAAAGCATGGAAGAATATTGCATGAAAGTTCACATCTTCGGCAATAGCCCTTCCCCAGCTGTTGCCATTTATGGCCTTAGACGTGCTGCCTTTGTACGGTGAAGCGGAGTTTGGTACAGATGCGAGACATTTCATCGAAAGAGACTTTTACGTTGACGACGGACTTTGCTTCACTGATGGAAGAAAGTGACTTATCAGTTTGCTTAAGGCCACCAAAGATATGCTCGCTATCTCTAACCTAAGACTCCACAAAATAGCATCCAACAGCCCTGCTGTGATGCACGCATTCTCTCCAGCCGACTATGCTAAAGACTTAAAACATCTGAATCTAGACACTGATTCACCCCCTTTGCAGCGCAGCCTTAGCTTGAGTTGGGATCTCCAGAATGATATGTTCACATTCCACGTCAACTTCAGTGACAAGCCATTCACACGCAGAGGAGTCCTGGCGACTGTAAATAGCTTGTTTGACCCTCTCGGCATGGTTGCGCCAATTACCATTCAAGGAAAACTGCTACTCCGTGAACTTTCAAACATGAAGTCAGACTGGGATGCGCCCCTTGCAGCTGAAAAGGAAGCAGAATGGAACCTCTGGAAAGACTCATTGCAAGACTTAGAGCAGCTCAAAATCCCCAGAACTTATACTCCATCATCCATTTCTCACTCTGTAAAAAAGGAGATTCATGTCTTCTCGGATGCATCTGTTCAGACCATATCTGCAGTCGCATACTTGAAAGTAAAGGATCATGATGGAATGTGTCACGTCGGGTTCGTTATGGGAAAAGCCAAGCTAGCCCCACAAACAGTACTTACAGTTCCCAGACTTGAACTGTGTGCGGCCGTCCTTGCAGTCGAAATAACGGAAAAAATTGTCCAAGAACTAGACATCAAACCTGACACCCTACTATTCTACACAGACAGCAAAGTTGTTCTGGGGTACATCAGCAATGAGACCCGACAATTTTACGTGTACGTCAGCAACAGAGTGCAAGGAATCAGAAAATCCACTCACCCAGAGCAGTGGTGGTACATTCCAACCTCACAAAACCCTGCCGATGTTGCTACTAGACCAGTACCTGCGTGCCGCCTATCTGAAACAAACTGGCTCAGTGGTCCACCATTTCTGCAACATTCAGCATCCACCCCTGTGAAAGAGGCTCCCTATAGTCTCATCGATCCAGATACAGACATGGAGGTGCGAACGCATGCCACAACCTGTTTAAACCCTAATCCCGGTCTCTGTTCTCACCGCTTCGAAAGATTTTCTTCTTGGAAATCCTTAAGAAGAGCCATAGCTTCATTTGTTCACATTGCTCTGACATTCAAAAACAATGAAAAGTCATGCCGTGGCTGGCATCGTTGCGAGAGTTCATACACACCCGAGTTACTAACTCAAGCTGAAAATGTCATCATCAGATGCGTACAAAGGGAGGCTTATAAAGCAGAAACTGCTTGTCTGGAGAATGAAAAGGCCATTCCCAAACAAAGTTCCCTCAAGAGGCTGAACCCGGTCCTGGAAGACGGACTCCTAAGAATTGGAGGCAGACTAGAACAGTCCACACTCCTCAGCAGCGAGAAACACCCTCTCATCATTCCCGGCCATAGTTACATAGCAACCCTCCTAACAAATCATTACCACGAAAAAGTAAATCATCAAGGTCGAATATTCACAGAAGGAGCAATCCGCACTGGAGGATTCTGGATAGTCGGAGCAAAAAGACGCATCGATGGCATCCTTCACAAGTGCATCACTTGCCGCAAACAAAGAGGTAAAACAGCTGAACAGAAAATGGCAGACCTCCCACCTGACCGCATCAGCATGGAGCCACCCTTTGCTAACGTCGGCTTAGACGTGTTCGGCCCTTGGAATGTATCTGCACGCCGTACCCGTGGAGGTCATGCTTTCAGTAAAAGATGGGCGGTAATTTTCACGTTTATCTGTGCGAGCCATCCATATTGAACTGATAGAGTCAATGGACACATCAAGCTTCATTAATGCACTTTGCCGGTTTTTCGCCATTTGAGGCCCAGCAAAGATCATACGATCTGACTGTGGCACTAATTTCACAGGAGCATGCAAAGAGCTGAACATGCTTGTGGTCTCTACCAAAGATTCAAGCGTGAAAAAATACCTCAGTGAAGAAAGTTGCAAGTGGATCTTTAACCCACCTCGTTTGTCTCACATGGGAGGAGCATGGGAGAGGATGATTGGACTTTCAAGATGGATTTTAGACTCCATGCTTCCTCAAATCAGCTCCTCACATCTGACTCACGAAATGCTGACTCTAATGGCTGAAGTGTGTGCTATTGTCAATGCAAGACCTCTCGCATCCATTTCTACCGATCCTGAATCGCCACTTCTCCTCACCCCAGCAATGATCTCTCCCAAAAGGTGTGTACCCAATCCGCACCTCCAGGACCCTTTGAAGGCGCTGATCTGTATCGAAAACAGTGGAAAAGAGTGCAGTATCTTGCCAGCATATTTTGGGAAAGGTGGAGACGAGAATACCTTGCATCCCTTCAGCCCCGTAAGAAATGGCAAGACAACAAACCTAATATCAAAGAAGGAGACCTGGGCCTTCTGAAAGATAATCAGGTTAAAAGGAACGAATGGCCAATGGCTCTGGTCACCAAAGCTATCGCTGACTCAGATGGCAAAGTCAGAAAACTGGAACTGAAAGTCACTAAGAGTGGTACTGCTAAAACTTTCTTACGACCTATTACAGAGGTTATCTTGCTTATATCTTAAATTACCCTGTGAATACAGAAATTAAGAGTGGTATTATACTTAATACCAGACAGGGAGTATTATGCCATGTCTAACATTACTCCTTCCTCCCCACTAGAGGGCGCTGTTTGTCATAGGTTAAGCTAAACTACCGTTTGATAAAACTTTATTTGTTATGCTTCATAGCGTCAAGCACGCAAAGCGCAGCAGCCATTTTCCCGTTCTGCACAGCAGAGAGATCGCATGCTCCTTTAATCTGTTTCTATTCGTTGTGTAATGCCCTGGCGAAGCTTTGCTTGTAAGTTTATCATTTATATTTATTTTATATACCTTTTGTTTGGATCTTGTTAATATTTATATATATTGAAAGCACGTCAACAGTTTCAAGTGCAATATGCGGACGTTCAAAAGATCGCCATGTGGTACCATAACAACTACCGTAATTTAGCAATGTTAATGTAAACGTTGCAGAACGAGTTTGTGTATTTTGTTTGTTTATATGTAAAGTAAGCATTTTTATATTTATTTTGCAGTTTCACAAAAGAATGTAACAGAGATTGAGAGAAACAACTTAATTGCACTCAACAAAGTCAAGAGAAAATTTACTTAATCATCTGAGTCATTGAAGCCTCCTCATCTCTTTACAATGTTTGGCTATCTGTATATGCATGCTCAATGCACACGCATGCAGAGGACAGAATAACCAAACTTCAAACTCATCGACGCCACTTTGTTCATTCTTGTGAACTTTTACCTGTTTGGTTTAGATTTAACGGTTTTGGACTGCTGTCTTGAACTGAAAGTAACGCGTCTGGTGTGCGATACGGAGTTGCTAGATGCGGCGCGTCTTTCTCGCGCAGGACTTGAAAAGCTATTTGCGTAATTTTAAAGGGACAGTTAACTCTATAAAATGCGGTTATAATTTTTTCCGGCATCACTGGGGCCCCCCCTTAGCCCGGGGTCCTGGGCTTAAGCCCAGGTAAGCCTGTGCATTAATGCGGCCCTGGCAGCACAGATCAGCAGCAGTAGTCAGATTTCACCTCATTTCGCCTCACTCTTGACTGACAAGATGATGGATGATGATTTGGTTTCAAAGCGAAATGTAAAAGCGCCCATTTAAGCAAGCTTGTTATTGTACTGTTTTGTTGTTGTGTTTTTATTATTATTGTTATTAATAATAATAATAATATTAATAATATTGAACCCACCATTCAAGCAGTTGCCGCCCCTGAATTGCCGCTACTTCAAAAGCGCAAGTAAAATGGCAGCACAGGCATTCATAACGGTGCGTGTGTTTATATTAATTCTTGGTGGCGTTTTTGCCCTCAAGTCCCCGTTAATTTCTGACCTTGCTTATGATAATCCAAATGTAGTATTTCCAGTTAATTTGGCTGAAACATCAGCAGCATGAGACGGTCTGGTAAGTGCGCATGGCTGTGTCACACCAGTTTCACCTTGTAAACAATCTTTGAAGTGTAGTTAGCTCTGCTGACTGAAGCAAAGTCTTTGAATGAAGGCATGAAAAGCAGCCGATCACAGTAGGAAACTGTTGCTCAGTCATTGTAGATGCATTTTTGGGATTTGTAGGCCTACTTTTTATTCTGATTGTATCTGTTCATAAGAATCGAGCTGGTTGCTCGCACCGGTGCGCCTAAATATTTTTTTCACAGTCCCATGCAGTTATTTTCAGTGCGTTGCAAATGCAACCGAAAAGATCGCAGTGTAGAGCCCTGTACGGAATGTTCCTCTCCCAGTAGGCTTGTTGTCACGATCATGAATTTTGTGTTAATGATTGTCATTTAAATAATTGCGACTAGCGATTTGATTTATGTTCATGTCACTTACAGTGTAAGCCTAATGTTATTTTTTTTTTTTATTTGGAATCGTATTAAATTAAATTAGTAAAAATTAATAAAAATTAGAATAGGCCATTATGATTTACTTGAATGCTGTGAAAATATTTATATAATTAATTATAATATAATGTAATATAATATAGTGCAGTCAGGGGCGTAGCCATCATTTCAGAAGTGAGGGGGACAGAAATGTCGGGTGTAATGCCAGTTTTTATCTGACCTTTGTCTAATTGAAAGATTTTATTTTTTTATCTCATCTCTTGCTTTTAATTTGAAATGAATTTTCTTTTAATAAAAATTAGCTGCTGAACAATAACTATCTAATTTTCCCCCCTATGTTTTATGCTAATTTTATGATTTATGTACTACAAACACTTGTGCATTACGTCCTTAAGGATTTTATACAATATAAAAATAAATTATCACAGAATAAGGCAGAAAATACAGTACCTATCAAAAGTTTGGAAACATTACAATTGTTTAATGTTTTAGAAAGACGTCTCTTCTGCTCACCAAGGCTGGATTTATTTATTAAAAAATGCAGTAAAAACAGTAATATTGTGAAATAGTATTACAATTTAAAATAGTTGTTTTCTATGTGAATATATTGTAAAATGCACAATATGTTTGGTCAAAGCTGAATTTTCAGAATTATTACTCCAGTCTTCAGTGTCACATGATCCTTCAGAAATCATTCTGATATACTGATTTGCTGCTTGAAATGTTGAAAACAGTTGTGCTGCTTCATATTTTTGTGGAAACCATGATACAATTCAAACATTTGTGGTAAGAGAGAAATACTTTTATTCATCAAGGATGCATTCAATTTATCAAAAGTGACAGTGAAGACATTTATAATGTTACAAAATATTTCTATTTAATAAATGTTAATAAATTAATGTAACAAATGCAAATAAATGCTGTTCATTGAATTTTCTATTCATCAAAGAATCCAGAAAAATTAAATGTATCATGGTTTCCACAACAATTTTAAGCAACTGTTTTTAACACCGATAACAATCAGAAATGTTTCTTGAGCAGCAAATCAGCAATATTAGAATGATTTCTGAAGGATCATGTGACACTGAAGACTGGAGTAATGATGCTGAAAACTCAGCTTTGCATCACAGGAATAAATTACATTTTAAAATATATTCACATATCAAAACAGCTATTTTAATTTGTAATAATATTTTGAAATATTACTGTTTTTACTGTATTTTTGATTAAATGCAGCCTTGTTGCGCATAAGAGACTTCTTTCAAAAACATTAAAAAGGTTGTTAATTAGATGCATAATTCATATACTTTATTGTCAATAATGGCTTGAAAAACACACACAATACATATATTGTTGCAATCGTGTGTGTTATTGTCTTCACGTTTCATCAGTCGATACGTTTCTGCATTTTATTCAGCTGCTGCTAGAGCAAATAGCTGAATTACTTCTATGAAAACGTTTTGGACTTTTTGTTAGAGAGTGTCCTCTGGCTTCCAGTATGAATAAAACGTATATTACACGAGTGAGCGCTCCATAATGTTTAGATCGCCTCATTTTAGATAAGAATAAAACGACAGGTCATGCATAAACTATCTTGTCTCTTTGAATTTAAATCGAGATTTATTCACATTGGCATCTATGTGAACACACTTGCCTGAAAAAAGTGTGGGGGACGAATTTACGTTTTATTAAAAGTGCGGGGGACACGTCCCCCCCGTCCCCTGCGTATTCTATGCCCAGTGCAGTCTGATTAAACCCACAAACCTTCATTTTATATGAAAGAAGAGCTTGACTATCTTTGTATACTTTATAACAGTGTTTTTTGTATTCTTCGGTAAAATGTGATGTAAATTTAAACTGCACAATTACTGTGGTTATCAAAAATGATTGCGATTAGATTGAATAACCACACTAAAAAAATACTGGCAGCAGAATCGCCAGCCAGTTACTGTTATTTTTTTTTAGTTTACATTAATTTAATTACAGTTATTTACTGTAATTACAGAACAGAATACAGGTAAATACTGTTATTTTTTTAATTTACCAAATGCATTTGCCAGTATAATACTGTAATTTCCACTAAATTACTTGATTGTGTGAATTAATAGGCAATATACTGTTTATCCAGTCAAAATTTAAAATATAACTAATTTTTGATGGTCAAAATCTAAACTATAACTTTCACATTCACATAATGTAAAAGTCCTAAAAACAATGCTAAGTTATTTTGTATTGAAATATATTTTATTTATTCACAACTTGAAAAATTACCGAAATAAACTGCCTGAGCTTTTTTAACAACATAAGTTGACTAATATGGTCATCAAAAAACAATTTCAAAAGCCACAAAGGCAAGGTCTTGTTAACCAAATATTTACTGTCATTGGCTGAATTTTTTGTTAGCAGTGAAAGATCTGAAGGCTGTCTGTCATTTTGACAGATTATACTGAGGGTGATCTATATTGAGTGAATTTTCTGCCATAATTAAACAAACAAATCCAGCATTTTGCAAACAAACTCAATCTGCTTTGTGTGGGATTACAAATTTAAGAATCTGTTTAAGATCTGCTGATCCTACATCCTGACATAACATCACATGAAATACTATGGTGAAGTACATTGTATTTAGCATTTTAAGGTAAAAAGGATGACTTTCTAAGAAAATCAAGTCAGGCAGCCCAGGTGTCTTTATGCACTTCCTGACCATTTGGCATGACAAGCTCAAGACACAGCTCTGCCTTTGTCTCTATGATAATGTGAAGGTATGAGCGATACTGTCAGACTGATTGGATTAGCACCTATGCATTTGAATGACACTGTTATGCTGATTAGATCAGGGCTGGGGAAATGCCGGTAACGGGCTGATTCCTGCACTGCATTTGCATGCTTTGTTTAGACTGTCTCCACCTCTACTGTATGTATCCCTCCCCCTTGAATGTATATAAACTACAATATACCCTGCCTTAGTTGGACTTGGATGACTACAGCGACGCACAGCGCGTTTCTCAATAAAGAGTAACTTCTGCTTGAAAGATATCCCAACGTCTCCTGGTCTCTGCTTCGACGAGGAAAAAGTTTCCTACATTTGCAAAGAGAAAACTCGACTCGCAAACAGAAAGCAATGTGCAAATACAAAGGCCTGTTTGAGCGAGAATGCAGAGGAGTAACAGATGTATTGTTTTACAAATATAAATAAATATTTCACAAATAAATACAAACCATCCTACAAATTGCATATAACCTGTGAACAAATACCAAACCTATAGCATATAAATGCTTACCTGCCTGTTATGATTGTGAGACACTTGCCTTTTTATGAGATCTCTTGGCTCGATTTTCTCACAAATGTGTCTAGGCAGATTTTCTCACAAATGCAGCTGAGCAACTTCCTCTTACAAAACAGCAGATGGCGCTATGCTAGGGGATTGATTTAGCGCTAGAGAGCAAGCGCAAATCCTGGCAGCGGTTATTTTACATTCATTTAATGCACATAAATGAATCAAGTGATGAATGTAAATTTGGCAGTTCAATGAAGTATAGAAAATTTTTGTAATGGCTACAAAAATGAAAATGGGCAAATGTGAGATTACATTAAATAAATAAGCAAATAAATAAATAATGTTTGTGTGTTTGCGTGCTTGTGTGCGTATATACAGTGCCTATCGGCCGCTGGGCACTCCTTTTGTGTGTGTATGTTCTTTTATGGGAAAATGCTTATGCAATTTAGCTTATTGGGTTCATATTCTGGTCGCATCTGCTTGCTGGTATATAATATGCATCATCAAATCTTTTATTTAAAAAAAAAAAAAAAACGCTAAATTGATCCCCTAGCATAGCGCCATCTGCTGTTTTGTAAGAGGAAGTTGCTCAACTGCATTTGTGAGAAAATCTGCCTGGACACATTTGTGAGAAAATCGAGCCGAGAGATCTCATAAAAAGGCAAGTGTCTCACGATTGTAACAGGCAGGTAAGCATTTATATGCTATAGTTTGGTATTTGTTCACAGGTTATATGCCATTTGTAGGATGGTTTGTATTTATTTGTGAAATATTTATATTTGTAAAACACATTTGTTACTCCTCTGCGTTCTCGCTCAAACAGGCCTTTGTATTTGCACATTGCTTTCTGTTTGTTTGCGAGTCGAGTTTTCTCTTTGCAAAGCAGATTGAGTTTGTTTGCAAAATGCTGGATTTGTTTGTTTAATTATGGCACAGAATTCACTCCATAGATCTATTGTAACTTGTAGAATGCATGGAAGTACCTGGATGTGTTCTTGATATCGAGGATGCATCGAGTGCAGACTTGAGAAAATCGAACCGTTAAAAATTCGTAAAAAGTAATTGCGGGTGGACGACGTACGGAAGCCTATAAATATTGTTGCCAGATTGGGCGGTTTTGAATTTGATTGTGCGGGTAAAAATTGGTTTGGGCGGGTGGAGAAAATTTGGGCCAGTTTGGTGGTTTTCAAACATTTCAATTTTATAGGCTAAATGTTAACAAACAAAAACCAAGTGTTCATGTACTCCATCCAATTACTCATCATGACATTACTAAACGTCCACTACAGAGTCAGCTGTTGGTGGTGATGTCACTGACGAGTCCGCACTTTTAGCTATTCAAGAGCAATATCAGGCAGACATGATGATTCATGAGTGACGGGTTTTTAGGACAATAAGGGATCATATTTTGAACTTGTTGATGTATATTAAAGTGATCGCTATGCCAAAGTGGTATAAATATAAATTGTAGCTATAGTAAAGAGTGGGAGAGTGACCCTCTCAAAATGTGGATTATACCTGTGATGGGAGATGACTCGAAGGCTCAGTTGAATGACTTGATTGAAATCGAATATGGGACTACTCCTGTCCATCGTCATGTGCACACTGGCCTGACCAGGACATCGGGAACTTTTAAACCATCCAGACTGCACTCTAGTATACTTGTCCCTGACTGCTGCTGAAATAGGTTTGAATAATCGGTTAATCAGTTTTGACAATTTAGTTTGACAAATGCAAAGTTTTGTGAGGGAACATGGGCGTCGAGTTTCATGCAATTTGAAGCATGCTAAGAGTCTCAAAAGCATCCAAACCAAATATTGAAGTTTAATCTGTTGCTATAGCAACAGTGTTTGAAAAATATCAAAAATCTTTTCACAGGTCTACATTCGCCATGTCTTGACATTATTCTGATGAAGTTTGAAGCAAATCGGGTAAAAATAAGAGGGTGACGGCAGACGGAACGCGGCATAGAGGGAGACAATTAATATTCAGCGCAAAAATATTCATTTTGCTGAAATGGCTATCTGTTGTTTAAAGTTAAATTTAGATTTAAAAGTCAACATGTCATTCAAGTATTTTATGAGAGTAGTAACTGTAAAGGGTTAACAACATGTAATTGAATATAAATGAAAAGACATTTCTTATAGCCTATTTACAGGATAAAGAAATGACAGTAAGAGGTGATTGTGTCCAGAGTGAATGTGTGTGTTCCTGGCTGCAGAACATTTATCTTGCCTGTTGGTTAACACCGAGTTTGTGTTTTTCTTTATTATCTTTAATACTACATTGTCTAATTAATGGCAATAACATTTTTAGTTTTAAACAAGTTTTTGATAGATTCCTAAAATATTTGTGTTCTCTCTTTATTATGACAGGTAGTCTAATAAATTAAGCACTGTATGTTTTCATAGCATTCAATTGGCACATTTGTTTGAAGTACATTGGGCAGGATGTGCAATAGTGTTTTTTGTCAAAAAAAAAGAAAAAAAAAAAAGGATTTTTATCTGATTAATCAAAAAAATAATCGGCCAACTATCCGATTATCAAATTCGTTAGTTGCAGCCCTACACTCAAATAGATTCTATCGAACCCTGGTGCGTTTGCGTTCATCTTGCGTCATCAGACGTGCAAGGCGCATGACAGAAAACAGAACACGGGTCAATAAATTGTGTTTTTTTTTTTTTATTAATGTGGTGCTGTTATGTGCAGCAGATTAACCGACACTTGTGTTTACTGTATGTGCGCCACATGTAGACGGTTTTTCGCTGTTTGCAAGCAGCCTATTTTGAGGAGACAGCTGATTGCCATTCATTTGCCACTCTGATTGCACTCGCAAAGCGCGAATACACTGCAGGCTTACTCCTGCTCGAATCCAAGATAAATCATCAACACTATCATCTCTTACATGTTTTATTTAAGTAAATACATTATAATCGGCGAAAACGCATGCGCAGGTTACTTTACTTCCTGAGCAAGTGCACACCCGAGTCCGTGTTGCTTTCATATTCAAGTGAACCGCGGCACAGTGCAACCGAACTCAGACCACCTCCTTCAGGTAGTCTCGGGTTTGGTGCCCCGGTACGCACCTGGGTTCGCATGACAGCTTTCACATTAGCGATTTTTCAATTCGAACCACACCCCGTTTCGAACTAAACTGCCAGTGTGAAAGCCCCCTAGGTTAACTAATGTTGCTAAATAAAAGGTCCTCAAAACAGTTGCAGAAGACGTGAACAGTCAGCAATACAATAAAAACAAAGAAATAATCACAAACAAAACTGACAAATAATGACGGACTGCAGCAGGTTTATTAGGCTGCTGTCACTTTGAGTTGCACAGATCCAATACTGTTACACACGTGTTTTCTTTCTCAACTGTTTACATTCACTTAAGACATAACCTACTGTAATGAATATAAAACATACATAATCAGGTCAAATCAGGTCATATATAAAATGACAATGAATAACAAAGATTCGAAAAGTGATTCAAATCAATAAACGTACATTTCAAACATTTTTATTTGTGAGAAATATTAAACTAGAGGCTGAAGTTTGTGACCAAACTATAATGTTGGTTTGAGATGCCTGAACTTCGAGCCAGGACTCGAACTCGGATCACCTGAAGCATAGCTATGGCAGGACTAACTCTGCCCAGTAGGCTATGGTCTTATCTTTTTAAAGAGGTCATGAACTGCATTTTTTTTTTTTTTATTATTGTTTTAGAATGTTTCCTGTGGTGCACTTATACTGTTAGTATAATTTAGAAATAAAAGGCAATTTTCCTACCCTGATTTTAGCCCTATCATTTGAACGCTCTGTTTTAAGGGGCGTGTCTGCTGTGAGACTTAAGTGTAAACGCCCACTGCTGTGATTGGCTAACATCTTTGCATATGAAATGTGCATTATGTGAATGTGATTTTTAAAAATCCTATTGATAGTATTTTTTTGTAATGTCCACATGGCACGGTTGACTGCTACTTGCGAAAACGAGCTGTGATACGTCCACTCCATAACGTGAAAATGTATTGTTATAGCGCCACTTAGCAGTCAAGAGAAGAAATGCATTTCCCACCGCAACCGCAGCAAAAAAATGCATTCTGTTATGAGTACCATCTGTATGTGATGTTTAATAGGGAGCCAATGCAATGTTGAAAGAACCTGGCTAATATGGTCATACTTCATGGTTCTAGTAAGAATCTGCTGCATTTTGGACCAGCTGGAGTTTGTTTATTAAGCATGCAGGGCAACCTCCCAGTAGAGCATTACAATCTATCCTTGATGTCATGAACACATTAACTTTTCTGCATATGTCGTAATTTAGATATATTTTTAAGATGGAAAAATGTGGTTTTACAGATGTGGCTTTAAAATTAAAGACTGGTATAAAAGAGCACACCCATGTTCCTAACTGATGATGAAGACTTGACAGAGCAGCCATCAAGTGTTAGACAGTATTCTGACAGTATTAGACAGTATTTCAGAATTAAGTAGTAGGAAATTACTATGCATTCCGTTAATTGGTATGTTTCGTCAGGGCACAGAGAAATATAGAGCTGAGTATCATCAGCGTAAAGGCTGATTTATACTTCTGCCTTGGACCTACACCATAGCCTCTACAATGTAGGCTACGCGTCGGTTTTCATTTATACGTCTGCATCGTTGTCCGCATCAACGTGCAATTACACATGCAGACTGCTAATAGGCAGTGTCCACGGGCATGTTGATGGTGTAATCCACACAGTATCAGGGCAAAAACCGAAGAAGAGGCAGCTTGTTGTGTACATTGTCAGAGGAGCAGCAGCTGTGATGGCGGCAAATAGAGAGCGACTTTTGTTGCAACTTTGTTGTTAAATATCAAAGTGTTATTTCGCAAGTGGAAATGCGTACGAGGAAATGCGACGCAGCGCAGATTTTTTTTTTTTTTTGACCTGAGGGAGGTGTTCTAGCAGACCAATCACAGCGCTTGCAGTCTGCGTAGAATTGACGTGGTGTTACATTTTTGGAGAGGTGCACATCAGGCTACGCCATAGGCTACACGTGCTACACACAGCCTACAATGTAACAGTGAAACAGTGTAACTTAACAGTGAAAACGAACGGCATGCTTCCTAATGATATCTGAGGGACCTGAGCAACTGAGTAGAGCTGCACAATACTGGATAAATTGAGAATTTAAAAAGGATCGATACATCTTAATCCTTAATTTTTGATAGCCTGATTACAAAAACAAAAGTCTTACCATTAAAAGCCATGTCCCAAGCACTTCAACATAAATTAAATGTATACAGTACAATAGCCTAGTTTGAAGCAGTGCAAGTTTTAAAATTAATTTGGTAACCCTTTACATTAAGGTTGTATTAGTTAACATTAGTTAATGCATTAGTTAACATTAACCATGAACAACACCTCTGTTCAGCATTAGTTAATGTTTGTTAATTTTAACTCGCGCATATATTAATTAATGATGGGGAGTCGACTCCAAAAGAGTCGATTCCTCGACTCTGAATAGCCCCAGATTCGGGATCGACTCCAGCACAGGAATCGACTCTCTGTGTCGACTCTGTTGCTGTGTCCGAAATCGCTCACTTGTTTACTGATTCTCCTATTTAGTGCATGGCAGTTGAGTGCACTAGAAGCAAGGAGTGAACAAAATGAAGCGAGTAATTCGGATACTGACAAATCGTGTCAGAGAGCTGTTGCAGAAACTTTGTCACATACATTATCCTACATGTAGCTTACTTTAGAAATAGATAAGTCAAATTGACTTTAGTTTGTAATTATACATACCTCCGTGCCAGAATCCTGCACGGGTCCTGTTTGATAAACCCGCACCCGCAGTTATTAACAGCACACCGACCCGATATCCGACAAAAACAATAATTTTAGCCCGCACCCGACCCGACCCGTTTGACATAAAAACCGCGACCCGACCCGCACCCGCATTAAATCTCCTACATGAGGTAGACAAAAATCATTTTCTCATGTAGCCTAACACAAGCAATAAAACCAACATTAGGCATTCTGTGTCGCTGCATTTAATTAAGCATTGCGTTAAACAACACAAGTAAAAATAATAGAACAAAGAATGTTTTAGTTGGCCTATTTTTATATTTTATCAGATTCACTCTGCATTTAAACATGGTTGTCTCTTCTGAAACTGAGCATTGTTTACTTGTCCTCTGGTCCTCTTTGTAGCAGTGCGAAAAATATTCTAAAACTTTTATTCAAATTGTGAATAGCCTATATTAAATACACAAAGCGAGCAAAGCGCGCTCCCTTTAATATAAATCACTATAGCTTTCAATTAGATGCCGCGCGATTGGCTACAATGCTCAGTGCTGCAAATCGTGCTGTAAGCCTTTAACGGTCTTCAGACAGAGCGTGAACACATAAGCACTGGACCATTTGAAAGCAGCTGTCAAATGCACCGAATTGAGTTGGAATAGTCTTGGCTATTGGACCCGCAGTCCACCCGTGCCTACCGCGCGTCCAACCCGCACCCGACACGTAAATATTATTCCACCTGTTACATTAAATTTGGCGGGTCACCTGTCAGGTACCTGCCCGTACCTGCCCGCGTGCAGGACTCTGCTCCGTGCCAGCTTTAGTATTGATGGTAGCTTATAAATAGATTTGATTTTCCATGGTTAACCGTGTTCATAATCATTAAACTAACCATAAATTTAAAAAAAACTCACATCAACAATAAACACATCAATAAGTGTACATTATTGTATGTGTTTTTGTATGTATTGTATTAAAGTATCTTTAACTCTCATGTCCAAGCACTTTTTAAGACAATGATCGTGCGTTAGCGCCATCACGCGACCATTATGAGATGAATAAAGAATCTTCTTTCTCGTTAATTTAATTCTGACATAATATTCGACCTCATGTTTTTCGTGACTTTTCTCTGTAAAATTAGGTATCAGCAGTTAGCTACTCAAGTCATCGCTAAATTGGACTGATTTGGACAGTCACGCTAAACGCGTGTTGTTTTAAATAATAATAAGTTTATTTTATATAGCGCCTTTCTGCGAACTCAAGGTCACTTTACAATATTATAACACACAAATGACAGCAGACAGGAAAACAATACGAAAACATAAAAGGCATAACACATAACATCATACAGTCAGAGGTCAGAGAAGCAAGAAACAAAAAGATAAGTTTTAAGGTGGGTTTTGAAATCATGTAATGATGAGAGATCTCGAATGTGCTTGGGAATGGAGTTCCAGAGTGTGGGGGCAGAGATGTAAAATGCCCGACCACCAAATTATGCTAATTTGTGACGTGGAATCAACAACAGACCAGTATCAGAAGATCTTAATGTACGCATAGGAGAGTAGGTTTGAATGAGATCAGAAATATACTGGGGGGCAAGACCATGAAGTGCTTTGAATGTGATGGAGTATTTTGTATTGAATTCGAAAACGAACAGGTAGCCAATGGAGTCTGTGTAGAATGGGAGTAATGTGAGATGTCGTCTTTGAATAAGTGAGAACCCTAGCTGCATAGTTTTTTGAATGTATTGGAGCTTATTAATTGTTGTGTTTGGTAAACCATAGAAAAGAGAATTACAATAGTCGAGTCGGGAAGTAATGAAGGCGTGAACCAGTGTCTCAGCATCATTAGTATGTAAGAAGGGACGTAAACGTGCAATATTACAGAGGTGAAAGAAGGCAGACTTAGTGAGTGAAGATATGTGTGGAAGGAAGGAGAGTGATGAGTCAAAGATTATACCTAGGATTTTAACGGAGGTGGAAGGTTGAACCAAGACTCCTGCAATGTTAACACTGTCAAGACAGAAACGAGATACAGATTTCGGTGAACCAACAATTAGTAGATCTGTTTTATCTGTGTTGAGTTTGAGAAAGTTACTGGTCATCCAAGCATTTATATCATTAATACAAGCAGATATGGAGTTGATGAGAAAAGGAGAGTTGTGTTGAAAACTAATATGGAGTTGGGTGTCATCTGCATAGCAGTGGAAGTTGAAACCATGATGACGGATAATGTTACCTAATGGGAGCATGTAGATGATAAACAGTAAAGGCCCAAGAACAGAACCCTGGGGAACACCGTGAGAAACGGGCAGTAGTGGACTTGGCTTGGCGAATAGAGATGTAATGATGACGTTCAGACAGGTAAGAAATGAACCAGGATAGAGCAGTACCAGAAATACCAAGAACAGAGAGTCGTGAAATGAGAATAGTATGAGAGATTGTGTCAAAAGCAGAGGAAAGGTCTAACAGAATTGTCAGTGGCCATAAGGAGGTCATTGACAACCTTGAGAAGTGCTGTCTCAGTGCTGTGGTGAGTGCGAAAGCCGGATTGGAAACATTTGTAGAGGTTGTGAGATGACAAATACCATTGAAGATGAGCAGCAACAACTTTTCAAGCAGCTTTGAAAGAAACGGAAGATTCGAGATTGGTCTGTAATTGACCATGTCAGAAGGATCAAGACCAGGTTTTTTTAAGACAGGTGTGACAGCTGCAGTTTTTAATTCCAGTGGAACAACACCAGTACTGAGTAGTTGAGAAATGAGAAGTGAAATAGGCAGTGAGATGTCAGGTGCACAGTTTTTAAGTAAAGCAGTAGGAGCAGGATCAAGACGACAGAAAGATGCATTTGATTTCTTGATTAGCTCAGAGATATAAGCAGGGGTAGGAGGGTTAAAGTCAGTAAAAGTACCAGGTACAAAATCAGAGGGGAAATCATGCAAGGGGTGAGAGGAGTTAGTAGGTGGAAAGAGATCATATATGCGATTTATTTTATTTTGGAAGAAGTGTAAGAATGACTCACAGAGGTCCGCTGAGTTACTCATGACAGGAGGTGCAGGAGGGTTGGTGAGTTTATTGACCACAGAAAACAGTGTTTTAGGATGAGAGGATGCATTAGTAATGAGGGTAGAGTAGTGGCTGGAGCGTGCAGTATTTAGAGTGGATTTGTATAACTGTATATGATTCTTGTAGGCAATAAGATGTACATTCAAACCGGTTTTTCTGTAAATGCGTTCAAGGCGGCGACCAGTAGTTTTCAGTTTGCGAAGTGCAGGTGTAAACCAGGGAGATGTATTTGTAGAAGGTACAAGTCTACATTTAAGAGGAGCGTGTATATCAAGGGCTTTGGAAATGGAGGCATTATATTTGGCAAGGATTTCAGGGGCGCTAGTGTGTACAGTGATATTGGACAGATGTGTTTGTACAGATTCAGAAAACAGTAATGGATTGATAGAATTGTGGTTACGGTAGGTTATGGTGGATTTCACACTAAGGCGGGGAAGAGGCATTACACAGTTTAGTTCAATGAAGAGATGATCAGAAAGTTTAATTTGAGAGCCAAGCACGGAAACATTACGTAAACCAGCAGTACAGACCAAATCCAGTGTATGACCTTTTAAGTGTGTAGGAAAATCAACATGCTGTATGAAATTGAAACATTCAAACACTGATATGAGTTCACGGGAATCTGCACAAGCACAGAAAATCTTTTACCAAGTGCAATATAACAGAAGGAGACATGGCACAGGTAAAGGGTTAACAGTTCATGCCTCAGTTCACTGAAAAAATTAGCGACATTGATTTGGGTGGACGACTGACTAGGAGAATTACAAGCAATGGAGAAGTACCAGATATTTTGAGAACTAGATATTCAAAAGTTAATGCATCACATGAAGATCAATTGTGTTAAGTGGGATATTGCTGCGGTAGACAGCAGCCAGACCACCACCTCTAGATGTCAAACGAGGTTTGGCCAGGTAGCTGTATCCAGACGGAGTGAGGAGATTTAGGTGGAAATAGTCATTTAGGAACTTGCCATGTTTCAGTGAGCAGCAGGAAGTCAAGGTTTTGTTCCGTTAGTAACGCGGAAAGCGCAGTGGCTTTATCCGTGAGAGAACGACAGTTAAACGCAAATGCGGGATGAAACGCGCACACATTGCGTGTATGTAGATCAGTCAGAGAATGGATTACAGGACACAGTAATTAATGACGTAAGATTTCTTCCACGTATGGGTGGCCGGCAGCATAGAATAGCGAATATCCGAGCGGTTAGACCAGATAGATGAGATAGATGAAATAGATGAGGATGACAGGCAGCGCGATGAGAAATAGTGACGACAGTGAACGATGGACATAACGCGGACGTCGAGCAATCCCAAGCTCCTTACAGAGCCTGTATGTAGTCGAGTGCCGAGACAGGGATGCGATTTCAGACTACGCAGTTGAGATAGTGAGTAGTTGAGCGTCATATTTGCGACACAGCTGAATAATAGGCCCATAGAGTTAAAACTTCAAGCAGTGAGCAGGTACTGGGACGTTGCGAGCAATGGTAGGTATGGTTAAAATCACTGCTAATTGAGTTAACGCATTAGCGCAGTACGGGACCTTTTCAGTCAGATTGGAATGGCTTTTGGAAGGGTTACCAACCATCCAAAATACTGGTCCACGATAGATAAACGAGGGGAGTGGAGACTCACCCGCTCAGCTATGTAGAAGGTCCGATGGAGTATGCGCGAAGACGAAGATCGGCAAAATGACAGCAGAGTGGTGTGAGTTGGATGAGTAGCCAGTGATGAGTAGCAGAAGTTACCTGTGTCAGTTATAATCCACAGTAGAATGACAATAGTAAAGTCCAGTTGTAGTCCAATAAAGACGAAATAAAGATCCAGTAGCGCAGGAGAGGAGATGACACGATAAACGCAAGGCACAGCAATGTAAACAACGGAACAAAGAATTCCAGTGAGAAGCGGCAATGCTGCGCGCACAGCGTACTCTCACCGGAAACAGAAGTTTTTGGCTCAAACTTTTAGGGGATTTTAGGGGTTTCTGTGGCTGGGGAAAATGAATTCAAGTATGTAAGGACTGCCATTTTGCTTATTTATTACCCTGTTTTGATGTATAGTAAATGGAGTCGAGGAGTCGATTTCATCGACTCCTACAGT